>JAQFVV010009185.1:0-16004 GCA_028023455.1 Epiperipatus broadwayi | reverse complement strand
TATTCTGACCAGTATTTACTGTATATATATATATATATTCAGATATGAGATAAGTTTCAGTATGTGCTAAAATGACAGTCATAATTATTTTTCATTCTTGTTTGATTTGGATAGTGGATATGTTAACCTATAAAGCATTGAACTGTGTTGCTATGGGAATGATAATATTGATATAAAAATGTTTATTTTTAATTGCCTTGTATAAGATTATGAATTGACTTTGTTCATTTTAAAAATGAATGTGTAAATAATAAAGTTTATAGTGTTGAGGAAATTACTATTTTTTATTTATTATGTATATTTTTGTTAGTGTATTCACTCTAGTAGATTATAAATAATGCATTTAAATGTTTAATATCTCAAATATATTTGTTATTTTATTTGTATAATATTATACTGGATATATATATATATATATATATATATATATATATACAAATATATATATATATTCAAATATATATATATATATATATATATATATATTTGAAAATATATTTCTAATGTGATATAATGAGAATGTATTATCATTTGTTTAATTTGTGTTAGAACGAAGTAATGGTATTTGTATTATGAAATATCAATGTTTGTCATATGTAATAATTCTAAAATATTTATTCTATTTATTGTTATTCTTGTATAATATTTTTTTTTATTTAAGTCATTGGATCAATATATAGCTATTGTATATCATGATATTAGATTTTGTTTATATATATATATATGCCTTTTTAATCAACTAATCTGGTAGTGGATTTTTATTGAACCCATAAATAATTCAAAATAATGTTAAATTTAAAGTTTTTAAATATTATAAATAATTTTAAAAATTGATACAATATTTATATAACTTTGTAGCAAAAATGTATATTTTACTATTAAAATCATAACTTTATAAAATGAATGTCATGATTGGCAGGCTTTCTATATCAGATTAAATATGAAAACAATTCAGATGTACTTATGATTAGTAATATATTAAAATGTTAAAAAATATAATATGAAAAAAATATTATCTTTTTAGCTTCTTTTACATCCATTCCTCCGAAGTTTCGTCTTTTTGCATTTATTAATCTTTGCTACTATGCAAACATATTTTTTTAAATACAAGGGATTTCATTTTTTGGCCAAAACAATAACTATAATAAACTCTTTTTGTATTGATAATTTCATAAACTAAAAAAATCTGAAAAAAAAAAACAAGTGTGCATATATGATTATTGGAAATGCACATAGAAGTTATTATTACCACTGTAAAAAACATTTATAAACCACAATAAGACAAGAGAAAAGTCATCTCTACTATTATATATATATATATATATATATGTGTGTGTGTGTGTGTGTGTGTGTTGATGGCTTTTAATGATATATATCTAATAACTATGCTAATTTATTTGTTTTTTTATCTCTGTGCATGAAACTTAGAACAAATATTAATAAAAAAAGCTTTGAAGTACCAAATTTTATTAATAGGTATTAAAAGTCAATTAATTTTATGTACAATTTTTAATCATATTGATTATTAGTACATAACAATAAATGTCTCTGGAGTACATCTATAAAGATTACATTAGGGGAAGGTATGATTGAAAAGATTAATATAAAAGATGGGAAGAACAAAGATTTTTGGAAGCAAAAATAATATATAGTGAGATTTTCTATAATTAAGTCTACTAGAGCAAATAATAAAAAGAATGATCATTTTTTCTCATTAAATTAAAATTTATAAAACAATTTCACAGACCAATGAACATTAGAATGGCAGATATTTTTACGACATAAAATTTAGTTATGTCATTTTTTTTTTAAATTAAAGTCCTGTGAATGACAGAAATACAAATTTAAAAAGTTAAGTACCAATTTAATTCACTTATTTATTTTTCTCCGTACTAATAAATTGTTGTTTGTATTGTTTTTAAATTTACTCTTTCACCTGCTTATATTGTAATAATTTTAGTGATAAAGTATAAAAAGTGAATTTGAAAACTGATAATGTTAATATAAAAAAAAAAATGTCCAAAATAAAAATCTGGTAAAATGATGGAATATGTAAACGATAAACATGAAATTATTAAATCAATGAATGTCATTGGTTGAAATAAAACATATTATGGAAAATGCGATATAATATTGCATCACTTGCATAAGATTTTTACAAAATTTTAGTTTTGAATAAAATAGGTATTGTTATCACATTTTGTAAAGTATGTGCATTTAATGCTCTACAATTTGTTTAACTTTACTACTTGCTTCTTTTTTTAATTCTTAATATATATATATTAATTTTAATCACAAGTCAGAAAAATCGTGTCAAAATCGATAGTGTTTTTAAAGAAGAAAGTTGTTAAATGATTGGTTGTCTAAATTCTGAATATGTTGTGGTTAAATAGAAGATCTGCATCATTTTAAAAAAATGATGAATTAAAAAGTTTATTGATAGAAAAAAAAGGACATTGTGAAGTTTATATTGCCACATTATGAGAACTAATAGAAACACTTTGGTTAATATGAAATATTTAAAAAATGGCAGTTTAAAATTATTAATGAAGCAATCATTTGTGAATTGGTTAAGCAAGTATTTGAACTTTCTTTTCTGCCTTTTATTACAGATACTATTTCTATGAAGGACTTTACTGTCAGTAAAATACTGTTCACTGGATTTATCAAGTTTACTGGATTGCATAGCATAACAAGGCATAGTAAAACTGATAATATAGATAAGACTAATTGTCAGACATCAACTCATAAGAAAGCAGAAATTCTGAAATCAATAATTTCCAAATCTTTATTATAATATATAATACTACAATTTAATTTTAAGCTTCTAAACAATGAATTTTATTTGTTTATTAAAATATACCTGGACAGTATATAAAGCATTTGAATTTATACATACTTTTACATTTATATTTTTGAATTTTCCTGCTTAAAGGGTTTCTTGGGTAATAAATTGAGTTTTGGATATAGTCTGAATGGATTATTCCTAAGAATATGTGTTTCAGTCTTAGTTATAATAAGTCAATGATATAATTGTTTGACATTTTGGAAGCAATTAATTAAACTTCACTGTATATATATTAATTCTAATATTCTCACGGATAAAAGATAAATTTATAGCATTATTTGCGGAGCTTCCGTGTAATAAAAATGTAATACCTCTCCATTCTGTAAACAAATCTTTCCCATAAAGATTAATAATTTAATTCTAATATTCTCATGGATAAAAGATGAATTCATAGTTGAAGTATTAGAATTAACATTATTAATCTTTACGGGAAAGATTTGTTTACAGAATGGAAAGCTATTACATTTTTATTACAGGAAAACTATATTAAACTAAGTATAGAAGAATCATTGTCAGACAATTTTTAATTTAATTTTGGCTTTTATTAGTTTATCTTTTGGGATTTAATATTATATACAGTGTTAAAATTAGATATTTACTCTGACAATGTAGACAAATAATTTTAAATAATCTCTAAAACTATTTATATTATCAATTAAATTTCTCTAAATATATGGTGCATAAAAGTACCTTTTTTTTATTAATGCACGATGTTTTTTTAATATTTAAAAATTTTTTGATTTTTTTTTTTGTTTGTTTTAATATTTTGATTTTATACTTCATTTTACATCTGCTTTTTATAAATAATTTTGTAAAACGTATTTTTTAAGTTCTTTTCAATACCATTTCGTCTATAAAATAAATTTAATCAACATTATTTTCAACTATCATCATCCCAATGCAGAATAAAATTTTCATAAGTTTAATCCAGTTTTCTGATTTCTAGGGTTTTTTTTTCAATTATGCGGGAATATTTTTATTTGATCCAGCTATCTCAAATTTGGTGTCTTTCCATGTCTTTTATACTCTATTTGGATAAAGGTTAGACATGGGTAATAATATCTATTGTCATCTCATTTAATAACATGCCCATTGCTTCTCCATGTTAGTACCTTGAATTGTTAAAGACAACAATTTTCATCCCAAAATATTTTATCTTTCAATACTTTCTTGTTATTACAAATATAAATATCTCAATACTTCATTGTATCACATGGACCCTTTGTATTGCTATTCCAGCAAATATTTATCAGACACATCCACATATAAATACTGATAGAATATATTTACTACACATTCTTCTTTTCAAGTATATAGGCATAATACTGTATCTGAATTTATTTCTTCTATTAAGTTCTATTATTATTTTTTCATCTGTAATAAAACAGCAACTCATCATTAAATTATTAACTAAAACAATATATAAGAAAATAAAGAGTATTAAAATATTTTAAAATCTTTTATTAAGAATTGAATATCAGAAGTTATATAACTATGAAATATTAAGGAAAACTGTAGACAATGAAAAAAAGACTTAAAGTTAACTGACAATATTGTCTTTTTGGAAAAGAATGTTTTTGTAAGAAAACAAAAATATAAAAGTATTACTAAAAAGTATAATGATATTATGAATATATAAAACAATTTTGCATTGAAATATATAGTAATAATAAATAAATAAAGTAGCATACAATTGCAACATCTTTTACACTGCTAAGCATCTTAAATATAGAGTAAAATATGCAATAAAATCAAAAAGAAATATGTTTACAAAATATTAAAATTACAAAAAAAAAACCTGTAATCAAATGGGAAGACATATTCATATGTCCATTTAATTATTACTTGGATGTAACCTGTTTAGTTCTATGAAGTAGTAGAATGTCAAATTCTAAAGGTAATATTCTGGGATCGATTTCAATTGTAACATTTCTGACCTTTAAACTATTTATGAACTCCAGGGCAATTTGCTTTTTCTTGAGTTCAAAAATTCAGATGAATTTTATTAATTTTAAAAAAGGTGTTTTATAGAACTGCTATAAGAATTGCAGATCTAAAATTTATATCTTTTTTTTCATTATTTTCAATTTTGATATCACTGTTTCATTCTTTTAATCAGATGGTATAAATTTGTTACAGAGATTTAGTATATAGCTTTACTAATAATTTTCTTTTATTTCACTTGTTTATTTAAGCACATATATATATATATATATATATATATATATATATATATATATATATATATATATATATATATATATATATATATATATATATATATATATATATTGTTACCTTTGATTGGTTATCCATGATAAGAATAGCATATAAAATGTAAAGTACAGCTCCAAAATTTACAATTTATAAATTAAGAAAATAGTAATGATTAAAACTTTGGTATACTAGGAATAAATGATAAAAATATATATGATTAAAGAGAGAAGTCTGTAGAGATGTTATAATCATTGTTATTTATAATCATTTGTAGTATAACCCATTATAAAATTTTAACATACTAGTTGTAAATCTAAATAGACATTGTTATGTATAAATTTGATTTTAATTTATTTTATTGCAATATTTCTTCAAAAGTTAAAAACATAAAATTGCAAAAAAGGAACAATTATTCATTATAAGATAATAAGTTATTTTAAAATTATCATAATAATATTTTAAGTAGAAATATTTATTAGTAATCTTTATATTTAAATTCAACTAATAATATCACATAGTAAAAATATAATGAAAATTAAAATTTTAATTTAAAAAAAATGATTTAAATTAATTTCATTTGTAAAATATTTCTTGATTTTAATTACTTTAAATAGAAACAGAAACATCTTCAATTTAAAAGTTGTACAAATTGATTTGGGATATTGATCAATGAAAGTTTAGTAAGAGATTTTCTGATGTCACTTTATCCTGAGGTTTTTAAAAAAATATAGCAGCAGATGATTGGAGAGATTCAAAAAAAATTATATAGTAGATAGCAGTCTCAATTTAATTTTTTCCTTAATAAAATTATAAAATTAAAATATTTAAAGTTTTAAGCAATAAAAATTGTATGCAAAAAGCTATCTAAGGATATAAAATATTATAGAGTAATTATAAATACCATAATCTTCATTGTGACCTAACTGCCAATTCTGATTGTCCACTTATAGCAGAATAATACTAAAAAAGTTGCAAAATCAAAATTGTTTTAATTTTGTTTAAGATAACCATGAGAAAGGAAAGACAATGACATTGCTTCAAAGAGAAACTTAACTATATTCACATAAGAAAGCATTTGTTTGTCTATGTTAGGTGTTTTTATTAATTGTGGATTAAAAAGTAAAAACCAATCCCAAATTTCCCAGAAAGAAAATTTAAAGAATATAAAAATACTTTATTGAATGTTAAAATTATTTAATTAATTGAGAGTGATAAGTTTAAGAAAACTAATCTTCATTTGAATTGAACCATTGATCTTTAAGAAATAGTTTACAAAATTTAGAGAAAAAAATATCAGGCTTCTATTTAATAATGAAAAAAAATTGAAATAAGATTTTTTGTATTCAAAGAAAAGATTAACTTTTATTATAGGACTTTAAGAATGAAACATTAAACTGGGAAAAATATGTTAATAGTCTGTGTAACTTTGAATAAAAAAATAATAGTCACAAAAATGAATATACTGAAGCACTCAAATCTGTTGCACACATTTGGCTTCACTTTCTGGTGATGTTTGAAACCTCCAAACATGGGTTCAAACCCAATCATTTAATCATAAAACACTAGGGAGTGAAGGTATACCGATGCACATGATTGTTTATGTCTTTGTAAACTTTATATTCATCTAAAATTAATATACATATAAATTATATATTTCTATTACCGTAGACAATCATGCGTATGTGTGTGTAACAGATAAAACTTAATAATTAAGAGCGTTGTATTATGTATACTTTTATTCATATCTATTTTAATAGGGAGAAATTTCGAGAGTGTAATGCAAATGTATTAAACAAAAGACTTACCGTATTCTAAATTCAGAAAGAATCTGTTTTTATTCTAATACAGGTTTATTTAAATTTCACATTATTTAACATTTATTCCATAGGTCTATTTTCAGCCTAAAATAGATTAAGACCAGCTCTCTTGAACTTGATCTCACTCATCCTTCAAAATTTGCTGTATCATTGTAACCGTTAACATACATCCGGGGATTACCCAAAGGCAGTCACAAATGAGTATAAATACCACCGCATTTCCTAACTAAAAGAGCCCTACATGTTATTTTCTAACATCTGTTACTGGGGGAAGTTACATCACTCAGAAACGTAAAATGGTGCATGAGTAGAATTTAGATTTGCTTCCCCAATCTTTCCAAGATCTAACCAATGCCAAAGTACTCGTAAGCCATCGTTTCCAAACTACTGCCAAAATAAACTGTATATTACACAAGGAACGGACTGAAACTCCAGTTTTGTCAAAATACTGCTAAATTAACTATATTTTGTAAAACATGGAACCAACACGTGTGCATACGGCCGTGAAATCATCTGAAAGGTAATTCCCTGCTGCAAAATGAACTCTAATGCTTTCATCTTAATAATCCTCTTAATCATAAAAAGTAAACTTGAACCTTCGATAATGTTAATTCCAATCACCTAATGTATGTCTTTTTAAATATCTTTAGTTTTGTAATCCTTATAATTTCAAAATGTAACTGCTTATTTTTCCATCGGTAATGCTAAACCGATTAATTGCTTAAACATGACATCTTTTTGATATCTTTTTGCTTTTATATTTAAATTGTATTTTACTTTCTAAACTCGAATGCTAGGTTTTCACTCTTATTGTATTTTTATTTTAAATGCGGCAATTTTTTTTATTTAATATTATGCAAATCATACCAATTTTAATATGCTAATAACTCAATCTGGCAAATCAATCTTATTTTACTTTTGCTATACTGCCATTAGGAAATATTTAATCGTAAGTTTTCTTACTACACTATAAAATTCGCCCGATTGAGAAGTACTCCTAAATTATGTTTTATTAATTAATATTATGCCATACAATGCTATTTAAACTAAATTATTTACTATTATTTCATGCTATTGATCAATATTATAGAAGTTCCGTATTAAATAAATTAAAATCAGATCCTCATTTTAAGTGATGATTCATTATATAAGTAGCCCACCATCTAACGATAATTTAAGTAATTAATTTCTCGGGCATGTTAATATGTGTTTAACGAAGGGATTCTTAATTTTTATATTCTATTAGTAATGTGTCAAATAAGTTCTTTAAGTAAATTTGTAAGCCCCCTTTTTGGGATTGCTTGCACATAATTATTTCATTATGCTAGGCTTAATTACTATTTTAGTCCAGATAAATCAGGGTTAAGACAAACCTGAAAGCCTTTGCAACATGTCCCGATGATAGCGTTCATAAATCAAAAGTTGCTTTATCATACTTTCTCTCATTATTGGAATCCTTGAAGCACATTTCTTGGCGGAGTGTGGAGGCCCCAATTCCCACAGATTGTGCTGGTTGTGTAAGCACTGCTATGGGTTAACATTCAACAAATCAGAACCATGGTATCTTGCCAACCACCTTCTTGGATGCTATCTGTCACAAGTGCAGATAAGCCTATATTCTTCGTCCTCAAGTTGATGAAGCTTCTCGTCCTCTTAAACGTTATCATCCGGTCTGCACGCTATCGTTCATACTTCCTCATATATTTTAAATGCCTGTAAGCTGTGATGATATGATTTTCCTAGGCTATCCCAAGTTCTCATTATAATATAAATTTAATTTGCCTTATTATATATTATTGCTTATTAGCGCTGTCCACCCTTCGTTTAACCGCTATTAAATTCGTTATTAATTAACTATTAATAAAAACTATAAAGGTCGAGTCATGTGACAATGTCAAAATAGTTATGCTTTTCTTTATTCTTTTCATAAATCATAAGTGGCGAATTATCTCATAATGTCCCAAAATAATTAATCTATTGTCAATGTCACTCGAATGAAATCCAGGTGTAATCCAAGCTTGCTAGATCATTTATTATTTAAAATGTAATAGTTATAATAAAAGCTCACTTACAATTATTGAATTTTGTTATATTCTATGTAACTTGAAATCTTATAAATATTCATTCTAAAAGCCCATGTATAGCTATTGCAGTCTGTCATAGTTTTAATGATTTAAAAATGTCATAGCGTGAATAATAGAAACCCGTTAAATTGTATTAGCATATTAAGCCGCATCAGTTCAAATAATTAATTTCTTACCATGTATGTTTAGTAGTGCATATCCATCAACCCTTAAGATATGATATTAAGGTTAATATGGAATGCCTAAGGGACCCTAAGTGAAACCTAGATAGAGTATTCTTTGTATAGTTAAGGTTCTAACTTATTGTAAATCTCTATATCCAGCTATTCACATATTAATCGATTCTTATTATTAATATCATGCTAAATAAATTCATATTTAATAACCTATCTTTTGGAGATTTTATTGGTTCATGCGTGCACATCTGTTATTATGTTACGTTATCATTTAGTTAAACATTAGGTCTTTTGTGTCTCTGCTGACCCTCTGGGCCAGAGATAATTGAAAGGTAGGCTGCTATCATCAGAAATGTTGTTTGCAATGGGATAAACTTGGGAAGTGGGCAATAGGGCAGAGTTCATGAGTATCCCTGACCTGTGTATCTCGTATATGATTGAACTCTAGGTACTTTTGCTTAAATGCTAATTCTTGTTAGATGAACATACAATTCTGACTGGTACAGTGATTTTTTTTTCTCCGGGTTTGGACACTCATCTATGGGGCCTTTCGAAATTACCTCACCCTCCAATACCCTACAGAGCATGTTATATTATGTATAATGTTTTTCCCCTCTGTTTCAAATATTAATAAATAAATGTATGTAAAAAAAATTTTTCTGGGTTTGAACCCAAAATTGTACTGCCTTAATAATATGTACACACCATGCAATACCCTGGAAAGTATGTGAATTGTAGATATATAACAATTTTTTTTAGTGCTTTTGAAATAGTGAGATCAAACAAATGAAGTGTCTTTTATAATGGAGAAATGGTTATCTTCCCAAGCAGCTATATGAACTTTGGTGCATTTAGTTGTGCTATTTATCTTACATTTGTGTTTATAAAGTAGTCTGGTTAACCGTATTTCATATCTTGGATTCATGATTGATGAAGAAATAAAATGTATATGTATGCATTAATGTCCCTTAGAGTAACCGTAAATAGGTGAAGCCCTTATAAACTGAATTATATGTTGTCAAGTAGCCAGATGTAGTTGGTAATGCTTTAATGACTCATGTATTTAGAGTAACTGTAAATAGGTGAAGACCATTATAAACTGAATTATATGTTGTCAAGTAGCCAGATGTAGTTGGTAATGCTTTAATGACTCATGTATTTAGAGTAACCGTAAATAGGCGAAGACCCTTATAAACAGTATCTTGTGTAGTGCCAAGCAGCCAGGTGTAATTGGCAAAATGCTTCAATGGCCTACATGCCCTCATGTTGATAAAGAATCCAAAGAGTCCAAGAAACATAGAGTATCATATAGTCTTGTGGACGTCGGTTGTGTAACATTCTCTAGTTTTAAAGAATTATGAAATATGTAGAAGATATTTTTTTTCCGAACCTAAAAGATGCACGATAAGAGATGTGATTTCAAAATTCATTTTGTATTGATAATATCAATCGGATAAACAATAATGTATATTATTACTAAATTTTGCTAAGTGTTTTGCTTTAAACTTATTAATGTTTCATTTTTTAAATTGAGCAGTCAAACTTATAAATGTGCATGCAAACCAAAGATAGTTATGCGTGATAAGCCTCCTGTGTTGACATGGCGCCCATGTATTATACACAATATAAATTTTGTCAACCAGTAAACACTCGCGAAAACAATAATCAAGTATGTGAATGAGCAAAAAGAGGGTCATTGTATTACATTTTTTTTATATGTCTTGTATGAAGGGAAAATTAAAAGATTTTTTTTAAGTACATTTCAGGTGCAAGAAAGCCAGCGGATTATATGACAAGGGAACGTCACAGTAAAAATCTTTTTTTTATCTTTAATATATTATTTCATTAGTTTTGACAAAGATAGTTGAATGTAAATATTTTGGCAGTGATAGGGGACAATATAGGAGTAGATGGCAGAAACAGAATAGTTAAGAGAGTTGAGTTTTGGCATAGGTGATGGTTGAGGAAGGGAAGGGGGAGTGAATTTAGTTATTGCAAGTAATAATAATAGAATCAAATGGAAAAATTAATCAAATTAATCAACATGAGGGACAGCAGTGAATCTGGGAATGAAAATGATAGTTTGGGCAGTGAGGAGCTCGGTTTGGAAATTACCTTTAAAGAACTAGAAGGAGAAAGGAATAATGAGCAGATAAAATTAGGGATGGAAGAGAATGATAGGCAGAGCCTACTAGTCTTAATCCATAGTATGATCCAGGAAAGTAGAAAAGATAGGGAAGAGTTCCATAATATGATCTAGGAAAGTAAAAAGGAAACCAGAGAGGAGTTCCGTATTATGATCCAGGAAAGTAAAAAGGTGACCAGAGAGGAGTTCCGTATTATGATCCAAGAGGCCAGGGAAGAGTCCCGGAGATATTTCCAAGAAATGAGAACAACCAAGATGCAACAAGTAAATGAGACGAATACATCTGCTATAGAAATAAAAGAAGAATGTGACCAACTACGCCACCATGTCGAAGAATCAGAAGAGACACTGGATGAGATGAAAGCCAACATTAGGACACAAGGGGAATATGTGGAAGAAGTCTGAGAAACCCAGGAGCTAATGAAACAGACCATTGAGGATCTGCATTGGGAGCTGGGACAAATCAAACTTGCACCAAGACCTGAATCAGGCAACCAAGATGAAGCACATCTAGAGTCTAATATAAAAAGAGGGGGATGGAATGCCAGTGCCATGTAGTAAATGTGGACAAAGAGGTAGTTAAGGAAGTTATCACAAAAGAAAGGGCTCGAGAGCCAGATAGAATGATCAATCAGGGAACTAATTCCAATATGGCTAAGTTCATTCAAGTGCAGGTTTTTCAGGGGGAACCAGGGCCTAGAGGAGCTCTTTTTCTTCAACCTGGCTACAGATGCTGAGCAAGTGGCCATAGCCAGCCATTACCTGAGGGGCATGGCCAAGGATTGGTGGGGCTTTCTAGTCATGAAGCCTAAGACCTTCTAAGAGTATGAGACGGCAGTGCTAAGAAGCTATTGGGATGAAAAGTGACAGGATGGGATCCTGCAGGCATTGTCAATGGAGAGGTACAGGCCGAACTCCAAAGAGACCCACACACAGTTTTTTGTACGCCAAGTGGCTAAGTTTAGATCTTTAATGGCTTTTGCATATTCAGACCCCTGGATTATTAGAACTATTTGCCACAATATGCCTGCCTGGGTGCAGAAACTGATGCTTGGAAGCCAGATCGTGGAGGTGGATAAGATGTCCCAGTTTTTAACATCCCTCGATTATGGTAACTTGGCTCCAGAATGCAATAAATCCAGGAAAGCAGAAGGACTAGGAGGCCACCACAATGAAGGGGTGTATGATTCACATATGAAACCATATGTACCGCCCGACCCTGGGAGACAATAACCTAAGCTCGACAAAAACGGACGGACTGACTTTGTAAGACTGACAGAGATGACATTTAAAAAAGACAGAATGCTCTAGGAGATCCCATACTGGTTAAGGTACTGTAATTAAAAGGTAGACTTAAAGGTAGCGCCCAATGTTATATTTTTTTCTTTGTGTTATATATAAATATAATTGCTAATTAGTTTTGTCAAAGAGGTCGACAGTGAAGTTTAGGTAGGGTAAGTATGGTTGAGTTTACTAAAGCCAATGTAATAATAGAGTTCGAATCATGTGAATGTTGTTAAAATAAAAAGATCGTGCTGTGCGTTTTCTTGTCACCTGAAATGATGCGTGAATTCTAAGTAGAATTGTTTTTTTTATTGTTTTTTTTCATATCAGGGGAATATGAAGCACTCAAATCTGTTGCACACATTTGGCTTCACTTTCTGGTGATGTTTGAAACCTCCAAACATGGGTTCAAATCCAATAAGTTAATCATAAACCACTAAGGAGTGAAGGTATACTGATGCACGTGATTGTTTATGTCTTTGTAAACTTTATATTCGGCTAAAATTAATATACATATAAATTATATATTTCTATTACTATAGACAATCACGCGTATGTGTGTCTAACAGATAAAACTTAATAATTAAGAGTGTTGTATTATGTATACTTTTATTCATATCTATTTTAATAGGGAGAAAGTTTGAGAGTGTAATGCAAATGTATTAAACAAAAGACTTACTGTATTCTAAATTCAGAAAGAATCTGTTTTTATTCTAATACAGGTTTATTTAAATTTCACGTTACTTAACATTTATTCCGCAGGTCTCTTTTCAGCCTAAAATAGATTAAGACCAGCTCTCTCGAACTTGATCTCGCTCATCCTTCAAAATTTGCTATATCATTGTAACCGTTAACATATATCTGGGGATTACCCAAAGGCAGTCACAAATGAGTATAAATACCACTGCATTTGCTAACTAAAAGAGCCCTACATGTTATTTTCTAATGCTGTTGCTGGGGGAAGTTACATCACTCAGAAATGTAAAATGGTGAGTGAGTAGAATTGATATTTGCTTCCCCGATCTTTCCAAGATCTAACCAATGCCAAAGTACTCGTAAGCCATTGTTTCCAAACTACTGCCAAAATGAACTGTATATTACATAAGGAACGGACTGAAACTCCAATTTTGTCAAAATACTGCTAAATTAACTATATTTCATAAAACATGGAACCAACACGTGTGCATATGGCCATGAAGTCATCTGAAAGAAAGGTAATTTCCTGCTGCAAAATGAACTCTCATGCTTTCATCTTAATAATCCTCTTAATAATAAAAAGTAAACTTCAACCTTCGATAATGTTAATTCCAATCACCTAATGTATGCCTTTTTAAATATCTCTAGTTTTGTAATCCTTATAATTTCAAAATGGAATTGCTTATTTTTCCATCGGTAATGCTAAACCGATTAATTGCTTAAACAAGACCTCTTTTTGCTTTTTTTTTTGCTTTTATATTTAAATTGTATTTTACTTTCTAAACTCAAATGCTAGGTTTTCATTCTTATTGTATTTTTATTTTAAATGCAGCAATTTTTTTTATTAATATTATGCAAATCATACCAATTTTAATATGCTAATAACTCAATCTGGCGAATGAATCTTATTTTATTTTTGCTATTCCGCCATTAGGGAATATTTAACCGTAAACGTAAGTTTTCTTACTACACTATAAAATTCGCCTGATTGAGAAGTACTCCTAAACTATGTTTATTAATTAATATTATGCCATACAATGCTATTTAAACTAAATTATTTACTATTATTTCATGCTATTGATCAATATTATAGAAGTTCTGTATTAAATAAATTAAATTCAGATCCTCATTTTAAGTGATGATTCATTATATAAGTAGCCCGCCACCTAATGATAATTTAAGTAATTAATTTCCTGGGCGTGTTAATATGCATTTAATGAAGGGATTCTTAATTTTTATATTCTATTAGTAATGTGTCAGATAAGTTCTTTAAGTAAATTGTATGCCCCCTTTTTGGGATTGCTTGCACATAATTATTTCATTACGCTAGGCTTAATTACTATTTTAGGCGAGATAAATTAGGGTTAAGACAAACCTGAAAGCCTTCGCAACGTGTCCCAATGATAATGTTCATAAATCAAAAGTTCCTTTATCATACTTTCTCTCGTTATTGGAATCCATAAAGCACATTTCTCGGCCGAGTGTGGAGGCCCCAATTCCCACAGATTGAGCTGGTTGTGTAAGCGCTGCTATGGGTTAACATTCAACAAATCGGAACCATGGTATCTTGCCAACCACCTCCTTGGATGCTATCTGTCATAAGTGCAGATAAGCCTATATTCTTCGTCCTCAAGTTGATGAAGCTTCTCATCCTCTCAAATGTTATCATCCGATGTGCACGCTATCGTTCATACTTCCTCATATATTTTAGATGCCTATAAGCCATGATGATATGATTTTCCTAAGCTATCCCAAGTTCTCATTATAATATAAATTTAATTTGCCTTATTATATATTATCGCTTATTAGCGCTGTCCACCCTTCGTTTAACCACTATTAAATACATTAATAATTAACTATTAATAAAAACTATAAAGGTCGAGTCATGTGACAATGTTGAAATAGTTATGCTTTTCTTTATTCTTTTCATAAATCATAAGTGTAATCATCTCATAATGTCCCAAAATAATTAATCTATTGTCAATGTCACTCGAATGAAATCCAGGTGTAATCCAAGCTCGCTAGATCATTTATTATTTAAAATGTAATAGTTATAATAAAAGCCCACTTACAATTATTGAATTTTGTTATATTCTATATAACTTGAAATCTTATAAATATTCATTCTAAAAGCCCATGTATAGCTATTGCAGTCTGTCATAGTTTTATTGATTTAAAAATGTCATAGCGTGAATAATAGAAACCCGTTAAATTGTATTAGCATATTAAGCCGCATCAGTTCAAATAATTAATTTCTTACCATGTATGTTTAGTAATTCATATCCATCAACCCTTAAGATATGATATTAAGGTTAATATGGAATGCCTAAGGGACCCTAAGTGAAACCTAGATCGAGTATTCTTTGTATTGTTAAGGTTCTAACTTATTGTAAATCTCTATATCCAGCTATTCACATATTAATCGATTCTTATTATTAATATCATGCTAAATAAATTCATATTTAATAATCTATCTTTTGGAGATTTTATTGGTTCATGCATGCACATCTGTTATTATGTTACGTTATCATTTAGTTAAGCATTAGGTCTCTTGTGTCTCTGCTGACCCTCTGGGCCAGAGATAATTGAAAGGTAGGCTGCTATCATCAGAAATGTTGTTTGCAATGGGATAGACTTGGGAAGTGGGCAATAGGGGCGGGGTTCATGAGTATCCCTGACCTGTGTATCTTGTATATGATTGAACTCTAGGTACTTTTGCTTAAATGCTAATTCTTG
>JAQFVV010009184.1:0-16013 GCA_028023455.1 Epiperipatus broadwayi | reverse complement strand
TAGTGATCAATGGTACATATTACAGGCTTCCTACTAAAAATGTAGCAGCACAAACACCTTACTGACATGGATATTCTTTCCCCAAAAGATTAGCAAAATTAAATTATACATTAGAAGCTAGACTGACAACATCCTTTCAACATTTGTATTAGAAGCAGTAATCCACTTTATTACTCTACTACAGAATCATACATTAGAAATGTGAGTAATCAGTCAGTGAATGAATCCAATCTCCAGACTAGTTTCTGGCTGTGAGTCTTCGTCAGTTAAGAATATTTAAATCATAAACACAATCCATATTGCAATCATCAATATTTTTTTATTCAATCCACTTTAATAATATGGTATTCAAACATCTTAAATCTTGAAACCCAAGTATAATTTGAACTTATATAACATTAATCTAACACATAGATATATAACTAATTAATTAAAATATATACTTGCTGCTCTAGTGTTATACCTACATAGCTATAAAATCAAATTATTTTGGGTTCAAAATCTTACAATAGTAAAAAATGCTGCTAGTAGATGTGATTGTGTAAAAATCCAATATCTTGCAGATGAGGACCAATTTGTTTGGCATTATTATCTAGTATCCATTGATTACTCAAAGTTTCAAAAAATGAATCTGGAATAGAGTAATACAGTAGATTATGGCTCTAAATACTTTAAAACATTTGGCCTCTGCAATTTACAGAAATAACTGAATTCAGAATATAACTCACTAAGATAATATATATGACATGAATAATTAATTTTTATTAAACAGGCAAAACTCTCCATACAGTAGTGCCACCCTGTGATAGCCTGGCATCCATTGATTACTCTGGTTGGCACAGGGTGGCACTACTGTATGGAGAGTTTTGTCTGCTTAATAACAGTTATGTGCTAGCATAAGAGATGGTGATCATATGATGTTTAGTGGTTTAACACCAATCCTGCCTAATAGGATAATGATGGCTATGGTTGTTAAAGAGCCATAGACACCAAAATGTATGGGTGCTGAACTGAGTTCAGACCTATATGACTATATAAGCTATTGAGCTTAGATTGGAAATATTATTGTGTTTTCAATTTCATTCCCATAGTTTTGTAGTTAAGTAAAGATAAAAGATCACTGCTGGAGGGTTGCATTAGATCCTAAGATCTAGGTGCAGTGCTCTCAGATTCAAGGCTCCTCTCTGATGAAGGCTTCAGGCCAGAAACTAGTCTGGGGATATTGGATGAGTAAGCACTAGATGGGATTTTATGCACAAGCTTCTGGCATTCAATGATTACTCTAGTTAGCACAGGGTGGCACTGCTCTATGGAGAGTTTTGCCTGTCTAATAACAGTTGTGCTAACACAAGAGATGGTGATCATGTGATGTTTAGTGGCTTAATAATTCATTTTAATATTCAAGACAAGCTTTAAAAACTGTGCTTTTTAAAATTATTGAAAAACCTATTAATATTTATTTAAAATGATCTAGTCAACAATTTGTAATAAAAGCAGAAATGAGTTATTCTTTACATCAAACACATCCCCCAAACTTTTTAAAATATTGTTTACATATTTTTCTGTTACTAAATTAATAAAAAATTTTTTTTAAAAATCTTATATCTCATTTAATGTCTAATTTGATATCTGAGTTGCTGTCTAATCTATTAGACAGACCCTGTATTTCACTACTAAATTACTAATTACTATATTTGGTTATGCCATTAAAGAGAAATTTATTAATAGAATTAGCTACTCAAATCTAACAAAAGGAAATCAACAAAGAACTACTTTATTTCATTTTACAATGTTGATAAAAATAAAGATTTAAGGAATGTTTATAATGGAGGGACAGATACTCTGCTCTATATCAGTCTTCCAATTTTTTTTGATAGGTAATGTCAGTATATTCTTTACTGAATGAAATTATATGCTTTACGAAAAATACATAAACAGAAAATAACTAATTAAACTAAATAATAAGTTGCAATTCCTTTATCACTAGAGAAGATCTACTATATATAAAAATAACCATTTGTGGAAAAAATTATCTAATATTTTTATATTGTCTAGAGGCATACCAAGTCATTCCTTATATAAATACACTTTATTCACCTTAATTTGAACACTTTTTAGCGACAAATTTTTTTATTGCACACACAATCCTATATTTCGACTATCCTGCAGTCTTCTTCAGAGCTGTGATATAATAACAATAAAATAAATAACTATGTAAATAATACCATAAAAAATGTAAACATTAAAATTAATAAAATAAAAAAACATAACAAAACTGAAATACAAATAATCAAAACCAAATAAAATAATCCAAGTAATATAAAATATAATAAAATATGCAATATTAAATATATTTAAATACAAGTACATTGTCTGTACTGAACTTTGAATGCAATTGGAAGGGATTTGAATGCAGACTTTCAAGCTCTCTTCAGCTGTCTACTCCACCTTGTACAGTTGATACACATGACCACATACATGTATGAACCAACTGATGAGTGCTGGTTCAGCATGAAATATGAGCATTGTCTGTACTGAACTTTGAATGCAATTGGAAGGGATTTGAATGCAGACTTTCAAGCTCTCTTCAGCTGTCTACTCCACCTTATACAGTTGATACACATGACCACATACATGTATGAACCAACTGATGAGTCCTGGTTCAGCATGAAATATGAGCATTGGAACCATTTATCTTTTTCACATAGATGTGGGCATGTTTATCAATTGTATAAGATGGAGTGGAAATCTAAAAGGAGCTTGAAAGTCTGGGTTCAAGTCCCCTCTAATTACATTTAAAGTTCAGTATACACAATATATTACAGATTCAGCATGGATTCTGCTAATTCCTTTTCAGTGTATTTAAATGGACATATCATGAGGGGGGTCAACGTGACTTAAAGTTAACATGGGTATGGTAACAATATTGGCATCAGCAAGGGCTTTGAGCAGTCCATCATCATATTTTCAATATGAATGGCTGAAGAGTTAAGCGGTGAAGAAGATTGGAGCCTATCCATTAAAGTTTGAAGATTTGCTATCTTAATATATACTGAGCATTGATTATATATATGTGTGGTAGGTGACAATCTGAACCAACTGATGAGTGCTGTTTCAGCACAATATATATATATAATGAGACAGGAATACTGTCCCTCATATAAATATTTATAAGAACCCCCACCCCATTCAATAACGTCTAGCGTGATTCAGTCTAATTGGAAACGCAATAAAGTAGTGATTCTTTAAAAATGAAAAATAAGATCATAATTTTGATTTTTAGTATTGATGGATTTAAATAGAATGTTATATCATCTTATTTTTTTTTTTTTTTTATCTGTCTCAATAAAAAAAAAGAAAGAAATTAATTACCCAATCATTAAAAAGAAAGAAAAAGGATACTTGAGTTAAACTGAGGCAGTATTCAAATTAGACACGTCGTTGAAGAAAGAAGAAACTTTTTTTTTTCTCTCTATCGTCTTACACAGAGGGCTTTAACAAAACGTGAAAATAAAAATAAAAAGTTTTACTAGAGAAATTATAATGAAACTGGAATAAATTAAGAGCTTCACTCTCTCCACGCTGTGCCATGACTTTCCATCAATAAAATAACCCACCTTCGTTTGAATAAAGTGGACCGTAAAACTGGAAGGTAATTTTTATAAAATACTAAAACATAATAATCAAATATTACAAAGTGAATTTTCGAACTAATTGCGTAGAATTTGTTCAATAAATATTAAGACATCTTTATTATATTTTTATGTTTGACCGAATTATAAATGCTTGACTGCTTATAAGGTTCTTATCTTGAATGAATTATTGTATAAACTATAAATGCCTCAATTATCAAATGATAAATACTCTATAAATCATAAGTATTTAACTGCTTTTAAATTCATTGTAATGTAATAAAGTTTATGTGTAAGAATATGCTTCTACATTTGGCTAAAATATAAATGCCTCAATTATCAAATGATAAATACTCTATAAATCATAAGTATTTAACTGCTTTTAAATTCATTGTAATGTAATAAAGTTTATGTGTAAGAATATGCTTCTACATTTGGCTAAAATATAAATGCCTCAATTATCAAATGATAAATACTCTATAAATCATAAATATTTAACTGCTTTTAAACTCATTGTAATGTAATAAAGTTTATGTGTAAGAATATGCTTCTACATTTGGCTAAAATATAAATGCCTCAATTATCAAATGATAAATACTCTATAAATCATAAATATTTAACTGCTTTTAAACTCATTGTAATGTAATAAAGTTTATGTGTAAGAATATAGCTTCTACATTTGGCTAAAATATAAATGCCTCAATTATCAAATGATAAATACTCTATAAATCATAAGTATTTAACTGCTTTTAAATTCATTGTAATGTAATAAGTTTATGTGTAAGAATATGCTTCTACATTTGGCTAAAATATAAATGCCTCAATTATCAAATGATAAATACTCTATAAATCATAAATATTTAACTGCTTTTAAACTCATTGTAATGTAATAAAGTTTATGTGTGAGGATATGCTTCTACATTTGGCTAAAATATAAATGCCTCAATTATCAAATGATAAACACTCTATAAATCATAAATATTTAACTGCTTTTAAACTCATTGTAATGTAATAAAGTTTATGTGTAAGAATATGCTTCTACATTTGGCTAAAATATAAATGCCTCAATTATCAAATGATAAATACTCTATAAATCATAATTTTCTCCTCTCAAGTGAAGTCAAAATGAACTATTAAATGAACTCGGAATGAATTATTGTTAAATCAGAATAATCCCAAGCTTTTTCCCATAAAAGAATTAATGAAATATCATTGAATTAGGATATTCATAATTTTCTCCTCTCAAGTGAATTCAAAATGAACTATTAAATGAATTCAAAATGAATTATTACTAAACCAGAATGTTTACAAGTTTATTCTCATAGAGGAATTAATGAACTATTGTTGAAATTGCAAATTAATTGTTATCTAATAAATTTTTTTGTTACTAAAAATTAAATTGGTTGTCCAGTTATCCAATTCTATTTTGTTTATCTATCACATCACCCACCAATTATGGCACTGGTTCATGAGAATCTCATGTTCTCTGAGCTACGTCTGACATAGCTAGACCAAGGCCAGTCAGGTTGTAGTAAGACAGAACTCTAATGGCGCTGTTTGGAAAACCAAACATATAAATGTTTAGATGTTCCCAGTCTCTATTATACTACATCCTCTGATGAGCAGGAAATATTGTTGTAGGTGCCATTAACATCTGCATTAGGAATGTCAATTGATAGTTCCTTCCTACAGCATGCTCATCAGAAAATTGTTACAACTGAAGTAATAAAAACGGTTGTATGGCGGTCCGGTTACATTTGGCGTCCAACTGTGAGGCCTTACCTGGATAAACTATTTTTAGTTCTCCAGTTACATTTGTCTTTCAACTGTGAGGTTTTATTCAGCTAGCCTAACCATAGGCACTTATTACATTGCCACCTTACTGTGAAGTCCGATCTAGCTAACCTACTAATAAGTATAAGCAGATCACAATTCTGTGATATGAACAGTGCATATGATGTGGTGATGTAAGTTGTTCAGGAAGGATAAAGAAATAAAAGTTTAAAAGAAAGGCAAAACGCAAATGAATGGCATAATGAATGAAACGGGCATTTCAAAGAAGATGGAGTAGGGTCATGGTGTGGATGGAGAGAGAAGCTTATTAAGGTTGAATCTAAAAAGATACCATTAACTAAAAAAAAAAAAACATTGATGAAAACCAGATCAAAATCAAGAAAAATGATGAATATAGAAAGCATGGAGGATCTTCCTGAGAAAGAAGATAAGCAAGAAGCTAAAGCAGATGAGGAATCAGAGAAAACAAGGGAGACGTCTACATTAACCCAGTTATTGGAAATTATAAAAGCAGACCATAAACAAAGAGAAGAAGATAACAAAAAAAGAGATAAGCAAAGTGGGAAAACCACAAACAATCATTTCTGATCATGGCACTCCATTCGTCTCTACTGAGTGGAAGAAATGGATCAACAGGGAGAATATAAAGCATATACTGACATCTATTCGCAACCCTCAATCCAACCCATGCGAGCGTGTGATGCGGGAGCTGGGTCGATTATTCAGAGTGTACTTGAATGCGAATCACCGGGGATGGGTGGACCAGGTCCAAAGAGTAGTCAACTATATAAACTGGACGCTAAATTTGTCAACAGGTTTTGCCCCCGTGCAACTTCATTATGGGAAATCTATACCTATGCTTTATCATACAAAAATCCCAATAGTACCAGATATTATTGATAAGAAGAAAGATCAAGAAAAAGCCCTTCAACAATTAAGAAAGAGTGGTGAGATACGGAAGAAGAAATACGTGAGCTCATCTCATTCCTTTCAAGTGGGAGATCGAGTGATGGTTCGAGGATATCCAGTAAGTTATCCTGAACGAAACATATATAAGAAGTTTCAAGATATTTATGAAGGCCCATATACAATAATGAAGAAATATGGGAATAATGCATTTGCAGTAACAGAAGCAGGAAAAGAAAAAGGAACGTTCAACGCAAGGTTGTTACGACCCTTTATAGAGATAGCTGATGAAAAAAGTTTGTGAGTGTGATGTAGTGATGCATGAGCTTATGTTTTTCATGTTGAGATGGTGGATGATTGAGCAGAGCTGCTTGAATGCATTGTGTTATGATGCTCCGAAGTATATGCTCGGCACTATCCCGACCTGGATGTTGTGCTTCAAGAGTAGTCCAGGAGTGCGTATATATAGGTCTCATGGATAGACCTTGGTCTCATGGATAGGCCAAATGATAGCCCCTAAGACTCACTGGAGCTGAGCAGGGTTGGCTGAGTGCCAAATTGATTTTATTCTCTGGCTCCTGCTCTTGATTGGATGATGCTTCTAGGTACAATGGAGGTAGTGCTTAATAATGAGGTATTTTCTCGTGACGTCATGAGGCGGTGTGTGCTGGTAGTTTATGCTTGACCATCTATTTGTCCCGACATTGGAGGCTGTGGTTCATGTATTCACCCTTCCAGCTCATCTTACCCATTCATCAGCATATCTAAAACCAGGCAGTACTGAGAAATAATGTGTATAGTATATGGAATGAAATCATACTTCCAGGCGATTTCATCCCAAAATTCGGTGAGGGGTAATGAGACAGGAATACTGTCCCTCATATAAATATTTATAAGAACCCCCACCCCATTCAATAACGTCTAGCGTGATTCAGTCTAATTGGAAACGCAATAAAGTAGTGATTCTTTAAAAATGAAAAATAAGATCATAATTTTGATTTTTAGTATTGATGGATTTAAATAGAATGTTATATCATCTTATTTTTTTTTTTTTTTTATCTGTCTCAATAAAAAAAAGAAAGAAATTAATTACCCAATCATTAAAAAGAAAGAAAAAGGATACTTGAGTTAAACTGAGGCAGTATTCAAATTAGACACGTCGTTGAAGAAAGAAGAAATTTTTTTTTTTCTCTCTATCGTCTTACACAGAGGGCTTTAACAAAACGTGAAAATAAAAATAAAAAGTTTTACTAGAGAAATTATAATGAAACTGGAATAAATTAAGAGCTTCACTCTCTCCACGCTGTGCCATGACTTTCCATCAATAAAATAACCCGCCTTCGTTTGAATAAAGTGGACCGTAAAACTGGAAGGTAATTTTTATAAAATACTAAAACATAATAATCAAATATTACAAAGTGAATTTTCGAACTAATTGCGTAGAATTTGTTCAATAAATATTAAGACATCTTTATTATATTTTTATGTTTGACCGAATTATAAATGCTTGACTGCTTATAAGGTTCTTACCTTGAATGAATTATTGTATAAACTATAAATGCCTCAATTATCAAATGATAAATACTCTATAAATCATAAGTATTTAACTGCTTTTAAATTCATTGTAATGTAATAAAGTTTATGTGTAAGAATATGCTTCTACATTTGGCTAAAATATAAATGCCTCAATTATCAAATGATAAATACTCTATAAATCATAAGTATTTAACTGCTTTTAAATTCATTGTAATGTAATAAAGTTTATGTGTAAGAATATGCTTCTACATTTGGCTAAAATATAAATGCCTCAATTATCAAATGATAAATACTCTATAAATCATAAGTATTTAACTGCTTTTAAATTCATTGTAATGTAATAAAGTTTATGTGTAAGAATATGCTTCTACATTTGGCTAAAATATAAATGCCTCAATTATCAAATGATAAATACTCTATAAATCATAAATATTTAACTGCTTTTAAACTCATTGTAATGTAATAAAGTTTATGTGTAAGAATATGCTTCTACATTTGGCTAAAATATAAATGCCTCAATTATCAAATGATAAATACTCTATAAATCATAAGTATTTAACTGCTTTTAAATTCATTGTAATGTAATAAAGTTTATGTGTAAGAATATGCTTCTACATTTGGCTAAAATATAAATGCCTCAATTATCAAATGATAAATACTCTATAAATCATAAATATTTAACTGCTTTTAAACTCATTGTAATGTAATAAAGTTTATGTGTGAGGATATGCTTCTACATTTGGCTAAAATATAAATGCCTCAATTATCAAATGATAAATACTCTATAAATCATAAATATTTAACTGCTTTTAAACTCATTGTAATGTAATAAAGTTTATGTGTAAGAATATGCTTCTACATTTGGCTAAAATATAAATGCCTCAATTATCAAATGATAAATACTCTATAAATCATAATTTTCTCCTCTCAAGTGAAGTCAAAATGAACTATTAAATGAACTCGGAATGAATTATTGTTAAATCAGAATAATCCCAAGCTTTTTCCCATAAAAGAATTAATGAAATATCATTGAATTAGGATATTCATAATTTTCTCCTCTCAAGTGAATTCAAAATGAACTATTAAATGAATTCAAAATGAATTATTACTAAACCAGAATGTTTACAAGTTTATTCTCATAGAGGAATTAATGAACTATTGTTGAAATTGCAAATTAATTGTTATCTAATAAATTTTTTTGTTACTAAAAAATAAATTGGTTGTCCAGTTATCCAATTCTATTTTGTTTATCTATCACATCACCCACCAATTATGGCACTGGTTCATGAGAATCTCATGTTCTCTGAGCTACATCTGTCATAGCTAGACCAAGGCCAGTCAGGTTGTAGTAAGACAGAACTCTAATGGCGCTGTTTGGAAAACCAAACATATAAATGTTTAGATGTTCCCAGTCTCTATTATACTACATCCTCTGATGAGCAGGAAATATTGTTGTAGGTGCCATTAACATCTGCATTAGGAATGTCAATTGATAGTTCCTTCCTACAGCATGCTCATCAGAAAATTGTTACAACTGAAGTAATAAAAACGGTTGTATGGCGGTCCGGTTACAATATATATTGGAGACCATTTATTTTTTTCACATGTATGTGGTCAAGTGTATAGGTTGTATAAGATGGAGTAGATGATTGAGCAAATCTTGAAAGTCTATGCTCAAATCTCCTCGAATAACATGAAATATAAAATATAAATTCCTAATTGTATATAATACAGAGAGTATACCAATAGCTCAAACAAGCTCTTAATTAATAAGTGCGGTATGAGAAAATATTTAAAATCTCTATCCAGAACAGTCCCATCTCCAGATCAACTGGTTTCGAGCTTATGGCTCACGTCAGTGGAGAGCTAGAACATTTGGACACTAAAAATAAAACTGCCTCACAAATGTGAAAATGAATAAGAATACCAAACCCTCTATTCAGAAAGATATGTGCATAAAATAACAATCTATTGGCCTACTCATCAAACACCCCCAGACTAGTTTCTAGCTTGTGCCTTCCATCAGTGAGGAGTCTTGGGTTTGAGAGCATTGCACCTAGACCTTAGCATACAATGCAACACTCCAACAGCCTCTTTTTACCTATTTGGTTAACTATAGAGCTAGGAGTCCGAGATGAAAACTATTATATGGAGAGTTTGGTACTCTTATTAACAGCTTGCGTAATCCATATGAAATGGTGATAATGAAATGTGAAAATTAGTATGCACTTGAAAATAATATAAGACTTTGAAAAGTTAATTCATTATGCACATAATATTAGATCAAGACTGTTATGAAATACAATTATTTATTCAAATGATGCTGATTTACTTAAAATCAACCCTAGTCTAAGTGAAAGCTAACTTTCTCCTAAATATATTTCTCAAAAATCATTTAAATGTAAATCATTGAAAGTAAAATTCTGTTTAAGAAAATCTATACCAGATAACAACAGAATGTAAAAGTAATATTATTAAATAAGAAAGGTGAAAAATATATTAGAAATTACAGATGTATCAGTTATTTATATATTAGATCATTTATAATCTCCTATAGTGAACTTTGAACTTAAGTCAATCAAAGAATAAATTGAATTTGAAAAAAGTTATGGGATCATAGACCACATGCGAATGTTAAAAACATGATAGAAAATAAACTGATATTTTAAAATAGATGTGGAAATCATAAAAAGATACTTAATTTTATAAAAAAATTTGATATGATTAAAACACCTTGAAACAGATCCCAATATTATCAAATTTTAAAAACATTTATCAAAATTCAATATTAATCTATATGGTGATATTAAAAGGACTAATATTGAGCAAAGCATAGATTAAAGGATTTTTATCTCTTCAAATTATTTTGCTGCAAGTTTTATAAAAAATTTCAGAGGATATAATGGCTTTTTACCTCTGAGTTTAAGATCAAGAAACACCATGGTCTTTCTTCTCAGTTGCCTGATAAGGCAGAATGATCTATTACCTCTTCCGAACTGCTCACAATTTTAAATGAAGAAGTGAGACATGCAATTAAATTTATGAAGAAAGGGAAGGCTCCAGGTAATGATGGAATTATAATTGATATATTAAAAGAAGCAGGTGAAAAAATAGAATTTTTTTTTTTATCAAAGTTATATACCAAATCTCTAAATGATAAAGATGTACCAGATGATTGGAAGAATGCAGTAATAATATTTAAAAAAGGTGATAAAGAAAATATTAGAAATAGCTATCAACCTTTTATCAGTTTTATACAAATTTTTTACCAAGATAAATTACAACTCATCTACAGAGAACATCAGATTTCCACCAACCAAGAGAACAAGCTGGATTTAAAAGTGGTTTTAGTACAGTAGATCATATTCGGGTATTGAGGGAAGTTATAGAAAGGACAAATGAATATGAGTTACCATTATGCTTTGGATTTGTAGATTATGAAAAGGCATTTGATTCTATAAACATTTCTTCAGTGATTAAAGCATTGGATCATCAAGGTATAGATTCAGGATATTGTCATATTTTAAAGAATATTTATAAAAATGCAACAGCAACAATTAGATTACATAATGATACTAGGAAAGCCAACATTGAGAAGGGTATAAGACAGGGTGACTCCATATCTCCAAAACTTTTTACAGCAGTGCTGCAAGAAGTATTTTGTAGATTAAAATAGGAAGCAAAAGGAGTGAAAGTAAATAGAGATTATTTAAGTCATTTAGATTTTGCAGACAATGTAGTTGTTTTTGCAAATAATGCTTTAGAACTGCAGGAAATGTTGCAGGAGTTATCAGATGAAAGTAGGACTAAAGATAAATGTTAAAAAGGCTAAAGTAATGTTTAATGGATTTTCTCAAAATGTGAGAAAATAAAGATTGATTATAACGAGTTAAAAGTTAACAGTTACAAATACCTTGGTCAGATTATTAATACAGATGGAAGCATAATGGATGAAATTGATCATAGAATTAAACTTGGTTAGAGTGCTTTTGGTAGAAATAACTTGATACTAAAAGGAAATATGCCTATGTGTTTGAAAAGGAAGATTTTTAATAAATGTGTTTTACCAGTTCTTACTTATGAATCTGAGACTTGGACACTTAATAGAAGACCAATACAGAGACTTCAGACCACTCAAAGAAGTATGGAGAGATGCATATTTGGAGTAACAAGAAGAGATCGAAAATGCAATATATGGGTAAGAGAACAAACAGGTGTTACTGACCTCATTGAAAAAAGTAAAAGACTGTAAGTGGAGTTGGGCTGAACATATTGCTAGAAAAGATGATAATAGATGGACAATTGAAATCTTAAACTGGATTTCAAGAGATTGTAAAAGCCCCAGAAAGAGACCACATGTGAGATGGATGGATGAAATAAGAAAGTGTGCAGGGGTGATATAGAGAAGACAAGCTAAAGATCGGAGAAGATGGATGAACTTGGAGAAACCTTCATCTTGCAGTGGACTGATAATGATTGATGATGATGAATGTCAAAATTATTACAAATTGCTCATCATTTTGGATTTCATGATGATATGACTTCAAAATAATTTTTTAGAGTTGGAGAAAATATTTTAAGAGCAAAAAGATATATAAAGAATGACTAAGGTAATGATCACAGTGTTTAAAAGATACAACAAACACCTGATTTCAGTAAATTAGAATTTAACAATTGCAAATATCTTGATTACATTGCTAATATAGAGTAAATGAATACTGATAGATAAAATTAATTGTAAAATCAAACAGACTAGAAGATTACATATTAAAAAGAAATAAGTATGTTAAAAATAACAAGGAGAGATTACAACTGAAATACAAGGATGAAGTAATAAACAGGTATGAGTGACATTACTGATGAAATGATGCATGTTAGATATATTCATAAAAGACACAGAAATACATGGAAAACTGAAATTTTAAGTTCCAAAAAATTTTAAGAACCTAAAAATCAATGAATGGATGACATAAAAAATATTTACTGATGAGATATGGAATGAAAAAAGTTATGAATTAGAAATACTGAATTAACTCAGAATAATCATTCTGCAGTGGGTCAATAATGTCAGAAAATGATGATGAATTTTATTCTGAACAGGTTGATGTAAATCTTAGATTGGAAGTACTAGAATAAATTCAAAAGATCTTCCATCATGCAGTTGATCAATAATGGTTGACAGTAACAATGAATCTGCTTCTAGAATATATGAAATAAAACACATATAATTAAATAAGATTTCAATATTTTAAATACATATGATAATTCAATTCTTAATTTGTCAATGTTAATGTTTTATTTTTGACATTTCCGGCATCATCTATTTTCTTAAACACACAATTTTAATCTTTTTTTTTAAAGCTAAAAAGTTACAACCTTTAATAATGATATTTAAAATTACATCATCAAAATATATTATGATAAGCTAATATAGGTGTATGAGCACAGACTTTCAGATGACCCTCTGAAAGTCTGTGCTCATATACCCTATATTACATATATAGACACAGGTATATAATAAGCCTGTGTTTCAGTTATGATAAGCTAATATAACTTTTCCCTCATCTTATAAAAAACTACTGATACCATAATTTTTGTGTTATTTCTTATGTTTCAATCATTTTCAATAAGTTTCTTTTTATAATGATAATCTAAATAAAATACATATTATAATATTTCCAATTTATACATGCTTATAATTAGTAATTAATAATACTCTGGTATATGTTAATCTATATTTAAATACAATGATGTTGCATGCGTAAATACTAATGATTATTAACACCAGTTGGACTGACAAGCTCGTGCTATGATTATGACCCCCCCCCCCCCAGGGTTGAAAGCAAAGCTCAGCAAATTATTTTTTTTGGTAGTTTTATATTAGCATGTTGAAACTGCCTGAGGGCATTATTACTATGCTAACCCATAGAAATATGCCATTTAAGGCGGCCTCTGCTACTGAATGTTCTATTTCTAATGCATAAGTCTAGAAATAGTCTGTTCTATCTGCTGGCTTTGTCTATTCCTATGCTAATGCACAGAAACATGATGTTTAATCTGCTGCAGAAGCCATCGTGTCAGCCTACAGCTCAGATTTGTGTTACACATTTTTGATGTGTGATCACATTTCACTTTTGGGTACAGTATTGTGTGAGGGTGGTTGGAATTCTGACTGTCAAAACTATTTTAATATTCATTAAGATCTTCTTTCCCTCTATCTCCCATGTTTTATGAATGTCTACTAATAATTATGAGCATAGTCTCATGCTTCCGTAGCCCAGATTTCCTGTTCAAAAAATTTGGCAAGTGTAGGTGCAAGCGTGATTTCTATCACATGCTCTAAGTTATGTTTGTGCGAGAACAACTGCAATCTTTGTAAAATGTCTGAATTAAAGTTTCCGAATGTCAAAGTTTGGGATTTGCCTTACTCTGAAACTGATGCCATCACATTTTTACAGCACTACGGAGTAGTGGCATATGTGAAGAAGATGTTCATGTGGAGAAGAAATAAAATTAAATCATTGCGGAAGCAACCAGTTCAAATGCAAGACTGGTTCATGCAGGCGTCGGTGTTCGATTTGCCAACGGATGTGGCTGAAGGGATCATGCCTTGATTTCTTGAAGATAGTACGTCTCCTGTACTATTGGAGCTGTGAGGAGCTGACAGTGTCAAGGGCCATTGCTGACTTGAACCTGTCTCCAGGCTCTCTTGAGCACTGGACCAACAGACTCCACGAGCTTTGCCATGAGAGTTTAATGTCTCAGCCATGCCATCAAATTGGGAGTCCAGGCTCAATTGTTGAGGTTGACAAGACCTTGTTTAGCCACTGAAAGAATAATGTAAATATTTGTTTGTAATCTAAAAAGTTATTCAACCTTACAGTTGCATTCCATTAATTCGCATGTTAAGAATTCAAATCATTTAAAAAGTTGTTTTTTTTTGTTGTAAATGTGTTGATTTCATCAAATAACTGTTAAATGTAAATATTTATTTGTAATTTAAAAAAAAAAAGTTGATTTCGTAGAATACCAAACCAAAAATAAGTAATGAAAAGAATAAAAAGTAAGTACTTTTTAAATTCATTTTGATTTATGTATTTTTTTTATAGATTTATTTGATATTATTTTTAATGTGACAACAAACAAAAAAGCAAGGCCGGTCCCCAGCAACATTATATTTATGTTTGTTTACAAACAAACCATGCCCTCAGGCGGTTTCAACATGCTAATATAAAACTACCTTTTTTAAATTATCTATCAGAATGTAATCATCTCTAGTATTAGTGTATTGACGTTATTAACAGAATGATTATTATTACTATTTTTCAATCCATGACAAAAAAAATCATTTTAGGATCATCCTTAAATATTATTCTCTTTTAATTGTCCAATATCCTTACTTATATAAATCTTCATGTTAAACACATCACTTGTTCATTGATTCTGAAAGTAATGAACATCACATGATCACATTTCTTATGCTTGCTCTTAACTGTTATTAAAACAGGCAAGACTCTCTATATGTATTGCCACTCAGTGCAAGCCAGAGTAATCAATGAATGCCAGAAGACTTGCGCATAAAAACCCCATCCAGTGCTTACTCACCTAATATCCCCAGACTAGTTTCTGGCTTGTGGCCTTCATCAGTGAGGAGCCTTGGATCTGAGAGCACTGCACCTAGATCTTAGGATCTAATGCAACCCTCCAAAGACACCAAAAAGGTATGGGAACTGAACTGAATTCAGACATATATGACTATATAAGCTGACGAGCTTGGATTGAAAATATTATAGTGTTTTCAATTTAAGTCTCATGGTTTTGTAGTTAAGTAGAGATAAAATGTAGCTGCTGGGGGGTTGCATTAGATCCTAAGATCTAGGTGCCAAAGATCCTCACTGATGAAGGCCACAAGCCAGAAACTAGTCTGGGGATATTGTATGAGTAGGCAATAGATGGGGGATTTTATGCACAAGTCTTCTGGCATCCATTGATTATTCTGGCTTGCACTGAGTGGCAATATGTATAGAGAGTTTTGCCGGTTTTAAAAGTAATGAAATTTCTACTTCTAATCATTGTATAAACTCTTATGTTCTAAAGTACAAATTCTATATAATAACAGATATATTGAAGCAAATCTTGGATTTA
>JAQFVV010009183.1:0-16031 GCA_028023455.1 Epiperipatus broadwayi | reverse complement strand
TACAATTATTAGTGCCTTCAAGTCGTTAACTTTTACTTATCATTTGAATGCTAGTAAACTTAATAACAAAATTTTCAGCATTTTACACAGGAGGCTGTAGCAACTGACAGGATTGTTATAGGAGGGAGCAGGATCTGGAAAAACTTAGGGTGGGGGATGGAAAAGGAAGATAATATGGCTAACAGGTTTCTCTTAAGATAGTTGCTGAGAGATTCCTGACTCCGTATAAGGAGAAGTTACAGTGCATCATATCATATCACATGGTTGTTGGTTATTTTATTATATTTTAGCATTCTTGGAGATATTGGTAAACAAAATAGTAAAAAAAAAAAATAAGGAAAGCAAATACAAAAAAAAGCAAGGTAAAATGGAAGATAAAGATTAAAAAAAGAATATAGACTTTCTTACGAAGGTTTGTTACAAAAGTAAAATGGAACTCGGTATAGTTTACAGCTGTATAATAAATAAAGATTGCATCTCTTTATGACATTAATTTGCCAAATTAGTCTACATTAAAATATTGTACACTGAAATGTGTTTATTTAAATTTAATTGACAAAATATATGTATATACTGTAAAGGAAATAAGTAAATATACTGAAGGTATATTTAAAAGTACAAGTAATATATACTTAATTGTATACACACATGCACACACTCTCTCATTTAAATGTAATACATATCATGCCGCATCTTCCAATCACAATCAGATTATTAATATCTTAAGTAACTATTAATTTAATAAGTAATATTAGGGCCAAATATTTATTTTTCAATATTTTGCTTATGATTTGATTTGATTTTAGAAATTGTTTATCAAATTTTCTGTTTTTTTAATATAATCTTTTGTTAATTATTTAACATAGCATATGAACTTAAACGGTGACATGTTTTTATTATGCATTGGCAAAAATATTTTATTTATTATCTTTTTTCAACAATTTAATGCATAACTGTTGCCCATAATAATCTCAACCTAATTCTTGTCTATTTTCTGCTATCTTTTATAATATTGCCAATTGGATTTCTTTTCAATTTATCTCTTATTTTTATCTTATGCATACTTCATTACATATTTAAAAGAAACATTTTTTTAAAGATATAGTTTAAGTTTGTTTAGTATATGACAGTTGGTATCTATAAGACTTGATTAATTTCTTTACATATATTTGTAGAGAAAAAGTGACTAAGCTCTCGTTGACCATAAAATAATTAAACAAATTTGTCACACTAAGTTATCAAATTAAAGAATAGTGTGTCAAGCGTTGGTGGCCAAGTGGTTAGCACAACTGCCTTACAAGCAGTTGTCCCGGGTTCGCTTCCCGCGACGATTTGACACATTAAAAAAAAATAGTGTGGTATATTTGTTTCATTATTTCTTACCTAGATGGAGCTTAGTCATCTCCTCTCTATTTTCATATGCATTTAATACTGTGGAATCAATGATATAGCATTCCTGAACAAAAGAGAAATAAATATAAGCTAACTACCTAAATAATATATATATGTCTGTGTGTACATTATATAAAAGCAGATAATATATTTCAAACAACTAAGGTAATATATTAATAAGGAAAATCGTATAAAAAGTAATAAAAAATTAAATTAATATTGTTAGTCAAAACAAAAGAGACGGTTTTGTGAAATTCACTATTGCTGTATTCAAATTCATGAAGGTAAAATAATTAAAAATAGAAGTTAAATTAATGTATTAAATTGTATATATATATTAAAAAAAATAGATAAAGGATATATATATATACAATTTAATACATTAATTTAATAAATAAAGGATATATATATATACAATTTAATACATTAATTTCACTTTTCTTATTTTTAATTTCATTTTTATTTTTTTGTGTTTGAAAAGGAAGGTTTTTAATAAATGTGTTTTACCAGTTCTTATTTATGGATCTGAGACTTGGACACTTACTAGAAGAGCAATACACAGACTTCAGACCACTCAAAGAAGTATGGAGAGATGCATGTTGGGAGTAACAAGAAGAGATCGAAAACGCAATGTATGGGTAAGAGAACAAACAGGTGTTACTGACCTCACTGAAAAAGTTAAAAGATTGAAGTGGAGTTGGGTTGGACATATTGCTAGAAGAGATGATAATAGATGGACAATTGAAATCTTAAACTGGATTCCAAGAGATTGTAAAAGACCCAGAAAAAGACCACATGTGAGATGGATGGATGAAATAAAGTGTGCAGGGGTGATGTGGAGAAGAGAAGCTAAAGATTGAAGAATATGGATTGAACTTGGAGAGACCTTCATCCTGCTGTGTATTGATAATGGTTGATGGTGATTATGATGAAGATATCCTTTATAAATTTGTTCGAGGAAAAAGGTCTAATGATGATCAGTTTCATGGCTCATGTATTTGTATTAGTATTTATAATATAGACTACAATGAGTCTCAGTTAAATCAAAAGAGGGGTGGTGATATATAACTAAGGATATAATAATTTATTGCTGGACATAGAATATATTTTACTATATTCAATGATAAAAATGTTATTACATAAATTTGTAGTGTGAATCCCAAGAAAACTTGAATTAACCATTTTATAAAGTGAATATTGAAAAAGGTATTGTCATTCTTTGTATGTAGACATAGCTTTATTAAGCAACATATAGTAATACCTCTTAATGTTTAATTGCCAAAAATATAAAGGGTGTAAGAAAGTTTTTGAAAGTAAGAATTTATTGCTGGAAATTATTTGTTTAAGTATAGTGCACAACTTATTACGTAAATTTGTTATAATCTAATATTTATAAATTTGAAAAGATAAGAATTCCAATTGGGTAATTTTTTTTTATGGCCGCCATATTTTATGAAAATTTTGACAAATTGTTTTATAATATAAATACAATTCAGGAATAATTTTCTTTGACAACTAACTTGAAGCATTGTATTCTATAGAAAGATTTTATCTTTTTTTTTGTATGTGTTGTGTTTTAGGAACTGACATCTTTTACATCTCGGTGAGGATTTATTATATAATCTAATATTGTAAATTTGTGTAAATCATATGGTTATAAGAGGGATAACTGAAAGCTTTAAAATTTTAAATAGAAAACTTATAATAAACTTATTTGAATTAAAGACTGAAGCAATAAATCCTTAAAAGGGTTGAGAGCAACTTTTTGATGTATGACTATAGATAAGATAGTTGTGTTATAAAAGAAGTTCAAAGTATAAAAGGAATATGAGGTTAGCTTAATAAATTGTTAGTCATTACTTATTATGCTTAGAATTTTTTTTAGATACAATCATCTCTTGACTATAAAATAGCAATGAAAAATCATAATAAACTTATCAGTAATCTAATCACAGAAAATATGAGTCCAACATTGGGAAGCAATAATTTTTATTATATTTCAACAATGAATAAAAATATGTATAAGTGTATTGATCTCAAAATGAATTGCTGGGCAAAACTCTTATTTGAGTTGTGAGCCATATTTAAAATATGATGTTTGAAGTAGCGAAGATGGACTCAAGTAGTGTAGTCAAAAGTCCTGTGTGAGAGAAAATATCTGTCATAGTTTTATGCTATATTAAATGAAATCTAACCTAAGCCTAGAAATTAGATGAATATATTAGCATGAAAATATGATTGTCCATTACATACTAAAATAAAGTGAATTATTATATGAAAATAATAAGTAGTCCACCTGGAAAAATTATCCTTAATGAGCAACAACAAAATAATTGAAAAGTAAACAGTTAAAAAAATTTTAGAATAAAATAAAAGTCTGAATCATATTATGAATTATGAAATAATATTTTTCACATTGATGTATTAATTGTTGCTCACATAAATGAATAATTCATGTTGCAATATATACCCCTAATGGCAGAAATCTCTTTTAATTGTTTGACAGTACAAATTTGAATCTAGAAAACCTTGCACCATTTTTACAAAAATATTTTATTTCTAATTAAATTATCCAGATGTCAGCATTCATTGAAGATAAAAAATTAAAAAGTTTACAGATAATAAAGAAAAAATACTCATTCTGTACAATAAATAAAAATACTTCCTGCAGTAGTTTGCAGTCTCTCAGTTTAATTTCAAATACTATTTACGCTTTATAAATTAAATATTATTTACATACATTACTGCAAGTTATAACATCTAAAAACTACTGTGTAGTAAATCGTAGGATTTCACGCTGTATGTTTGTAATTTAAACTCAGTGAATTAAATGTGAATATGTTTGAAGATTCATGCTTTCAAATCTAAATACTTCAGACTGGCTTGGATATATAGAAAAACAAGTAAAGAGGCAGGTGGATGCCTTCTTCTTGTTAAATTCTCTGTCTTGTATTTATGATTTGATCACTATTAATAACACCTGATTGGCTAATAAGCACGAGAGGTTTGCAGTCTCTCAGTTTAATTTCAAATACTGTTTGCACTTTATAAATTAAATATTATTTTCCTGCACTTATGTAACAATGAGTTTGTTTATGTCATAAAAATAAAAAAAATACATTTTATACTTAATCTGATTATATTTCAATTATTTATTTTTTGTAAAATTATTAAATATTTGTTTTTAATAAGTAGATGACATTTACATTTATGTTCTATTTGCATGTATTAGTTTTTTTAGAAGACAATTGGTAAAATAAAAGCATACTGATGGCAACAAAAAGAACCTCAAGTCATAATGTTTTTTTTATATTTATTGATTTTTTATAATTAAAAGTTGAATTTTAATATTTCAAAGGCATTATTTGAAGCCATGCTTTAATGAAATAAATCTTAAATATACACATTTCTGTTGTGAATATTTGTTATTAGAGTATATTTTTTAAACAGGACACTAAAATTAAGCCTTTTGTTTTGATAATTTATTTTTGTTCATTAGTTTTCTATTTTATTTGCAAAGTTGATATTTTACTTTTAAAACTAATTTTATTTATTAGATTATGTTTTAATAAAATTGGTAAAAAAAAAAAAAAAATCAAATAAGAAGAAATTAAGTTTGTTTTTTCATTAAAAATGAAATTAAAATGATTTTCAAAAATAAAAGATCATTTATATATGTGAATTTGTTGAACGAACAAAAATGACTTAAATACAGTATTCTGGTAATGAATACTTTGTTGAGCTTTTGTTCATTGTATCTAATAATGTATCTATCATTAATTATATATATATATATATAATAAAGTGCTTTATAATTTTTTAATAATATGAACTATTGAATTTTATAATATTTAAAATCTAAATTCTAAATTAGAGTATAATTTTGATTATGTTTTTAGAAATTATTGCTTTGGAAATACTTTAGAATATTATATTTTTTATATGGAGAGGAGGTAAGATGATGCTATTAGGTTATATCACAAAATCCAGGATATTAATTTAATTATAAATTTTAGTATTTTCCTATGAAAATGGGCAATCAAAATACATGTGCAAGCATTGATTATCAAACTAATCTGATAATTAGGGGTGTGTTTCATATATGTGGCACACAATCAGACTTTTATACTATTGTTTTTGTATGCTTGAATCAATCTCATTCTTTGTTCTTATGTCATTTTGTATTCTAACTCAAGCTATAAATGTATTATGTAGATATGTAATTAAATACTGCCTAATACTATACTATCAATAATAACTCTGCACATGGGACACTTGATAATAAAGAAACTATCACAACAACATTATACGCCATAAAATATTTTTATTCAGTTCATATTGTTAATTTCTTATAATTTTAAAATAAATTTAAAATTAAATTTAAACAGTTTTTTCTTCTCACAAATATTAAATAACATGATACTAATCTAATCGGCTATCTACATTTGAATTTATTCTTTAAACGAGTCTTTAAGCACTGCTTTAAACATTTGGGATGTCTAATCAAAGACTTATAGATTCTTCAAGAAGTGTAATAACTACTCTTTCTTATTGCATTGCCAAATGTATACCATATAATACAAAATAGTCCATGCACTTTACTACTGTTACATAATGCTTTATTTACCACCCTTTTTTAAAGTTTACAGTTTCGATTGCCAAGTAATCTTCTTCAGAAGTTTATATTTGCTGGAGCAATTGAAACTGTAAAAATGGGTGGTAAATAAAGCATTATGTAACAATAGTAAAGTGCATGGACAATTTAATATTATATGGACTTATAGATTCCTTTGCAAAAATGGCAATTTTATTCTAGAGATAATACTATTATGACTAAATTTGTAAATTCATTGTTTAATCTAAAATCTCTCAATATTAGTTTTATTGACAACTGACCTTCTATTTTTTGGAAAATTTTAATTTCTCTTTTCAATTTCTTATTTAGTTTAAAGAAGAATGGTGGAGGAAGAGATCATGTGGAGTGAGGAAAGAAGACCAAAAATGCAAAAAAATTTCGAAGAATCATTTTCTTATTTGTAATTGAAAAAAAAATCAGTTTGGAAATTTGGATTCTTTTGTTTTTAGAAATTTCTTTTTTGTTTTAAAAAGTAATTTTACAATGATGCAATTTATAAATTCACCATGTAATCTAAAATCTTTTAATATTAGTTTACATTGACAGATATTTTTTTAAGCTAACTTTTATTTTTTAAAAATTCAATGTGAATTTAGTAAAAAGAGTCAAAGATGAAATAAGGAAACAACATTTTTCTGCTGTGTTACAAGAAATATTTTTTTTAACTTGTTTAAAATTAATTTTACAATAAACTTTGTTAATATATATTAAAGCTATAATCTTAAGACTGTGCACCTAAATGCGATAGTAGGGATCTCTACAAATCTTTAACACAAGTTAACGACTTTAAAAGACAAGAGCGGCCACTCTTATCTTTGATCTACTTTTTAATTATATAGGCAAATCTAAAGCATTTTGATTGGCCTCTCTTGTCTTCTAAAGTCATTAATCTTGTTAAAAATTTGGAGATGTCCTTACTGTCACATCTAGGCACATAGTCTTAAGGTTATAGCCTTAATATATATTACTTAGATGATGAATATGTGCTTAACAAATTATTAATTACAATAAACTTTGCTGTTAATTTAAAATGTTTTTGGAAATAATAGTCTTTGTTTCATTTAAATTGTTGTGTTATTTTTTAGTGTTTTTTTTATATGTCAAATGCATTGACCTGGAAACAAACCCGGGCCAGCTGTTTGGAAGGCAGCTAAGCTAACCAATAGGCCACAAACGCTTGACTATTTTTTTAGTTTTTAAATAAAACACAACCCAAATCACTAAAAAAGAAATTTTTATATTAAGCTTTTTTTAAAATTGTTTTATAGCTAACCAGTTTATTTTTATTTCAAGTGCTTGATTTGTATTGAATGTAGCGGAAACAAAATCCACAAAGCAATTCCCTCCTCCCCTGGTCCCCACTCTCTCCTAATATTTTAAAATGTCAATAAAAAGAAGAAATTAAATAGTTTTAAAAACAAAATATGTCCAAAACAAAGCTGTTAATTACAAAAAAAACAAGTTGTTTTAAACCAAGTTGTTACTTGCAGTTCTCTTCTCCCCTCTCACTTTTTAAAATTCCAATAAGAAAGAAGAAATTTACAAATTTTTAAAGACATCTATATTTCTAACAAAATATGTTAATATTAAAAATCAAAAGAAGTTTTTGGAATTAGATAATACATATAAATTCATTCCCCTCTCCTTTTTTTACTTTTTAAAAAGTCAATAAGAAAGAAGAAATTTAAAAAAAATTTCAAGACAAAATCATACAAAATTTCCAAATCAAATCTGTCAATTACAAATCAAAAGATTGTTTGAATTATGTAATAGTACTCGTCCCGTTTACTCCTCCACCCCTTCTCTCTCTTTCCTCACTTTTTAAAAAACCAATAAGAAAAAAGATATTTACTCAAATTTTTAAAGATAGAATCATAAAAATTCCAAGTTACAAAATTTATAACTTGTTTTGTTTATCATAAATGTATCCTTGAAGGTTTTTGCAATGATATATATTGCAGAGGCTTTTACTATGTGGTGAAACTGAACTGATTTCAGACCCATATAGCTATCTAGTTCTAGCTGGATTTGAAGACATTACATGTCTGAAAAATTTCATGTTTTCAAACTGATGGAAATGTATTTGATAAATGCTGATTTTAGAGTTAGTATTTAGATCTAGTTTCTAGTTTTCCAACCTTTCTCTGATGTGAGCCAACTAGCTCAAAACCATGGTCTTTGAGGTGGGAAACAATGAAAGAGATATTGAATTCTATCTCTCTTGGTGTTTATGTAAACAAGCTTGTTAGGAGCTATTGATAAAGCTCCATCTAGTGATCATATATATATTCATATAATATTATAATACTAGCCAAAAACTAAACTTTACTAAAATTCTTCCTCAATCATGGTTTCATCTATATTAACAAATAAACCTTCTCAAGTGAAATTCAATTAAACATAACACTTGTATTTGGATTTATATATTGTATTATTTCCATCATCTAATATAAGTATTGAATGTCTTTAGAAAAATTTAACTTTATTTAAGTATTCCAAATACAGTCAACTGTTTGTAATAGCACGCAGTAACATGTATTTGGAATATTTAAATAAGGTTAAATTTTTCTAAAGACATTTAATACATATATTAGATGATAGAAATAGTCCAATATATACATCCAATTAAAATACCATCATCCTAAATCTTCAGGAAAATACCACCTATATATACCAAACAAAATAGCCTTCCCATCATTCACTTTAATATCCAACTTCCTTTAACATCAATGTTGTCTTCATGAAATTGATGGCTTCAGATTCAACATATTTTATCACCAAAGTTTATTTTACTTTTCTTTTCAATTCATTTTTTTTTTATAAAATATAATATCTGCATTGTGAAATAGTATTTTATGACCTGTATTCAGTTCATGAATATACAAAGCTGAGTTATATATTTATTTTTAAGGATATACTCTTATGAACTTTAACCCTTTCACTGAGACTTGATTTACTCTAACCTATATAAATTTTATGACAACTGCAATTAATCTTATAAACTATTCCAGAAATAGATTTGCAATCAATTAACTGTTTTGAACTATTTAAGAATAAATTTAAATTCGGCTTTTTTTCCAGGACACTTTCTAAATGGTTCAAAACAGTTAATTGATTGCAAATCTATTTCTGGAATAGTTTATAAGATTTATTGCAGTTGTTGTAAAATTTATATAGGTCAAAGCAAATTCAGTCTTAATGAAAGAGTTAAAGTTCATAAGCATAGATTTAAAAATAAATATAATATCTCAGCTTTGTTTTGACAATGCTGAGGTTATCTTTTATGAAAAAATGAATTGAAAAAAAGAGTAAAAAAAAGTTTGATGATAAAATATTTTGAATCTGAGGCCAACAATCTCGTAAAGATATCTTTTGATATTAAAGTAAGTTGGGTTTTGATGTTAATGATGGGAAAGCTATTTTGTTTGGTATATATAATGGTATGTTTAGTTGAATTTCATTTGAAAAGGTCTATTTATTAATAGATGCAACCATGATTGTGGAAAATTTTTAGTAAAGATTTGTTTTTTGGCTAGTATTGTAAAGTTATATGACATATTTATTTAATTTATTATTACTAGTATAGCATTGGGCAGTAATTAATCTATATGTATATGTATATGAAAGAGAAACCATGCATAATGCTAGTTGAACTCAAAATAAAATATTTGTAATGCCCCAATGTTGTGCTAAAATTTGAGCTTTCTTTATTTAAGGGATTATGTGGCTGGAATAATATAGCTTTGGGGCATTTAAAATATTATATATATTGTAATCTAAAATAGGGATAAAAATAACCACAATGCAAAAACCAACTGGAATGATCGACGAGAATGCTCAAACTGACCAAATACCACTTAACATTTTGGGGCAAGCCAAAATTGTACCTTGCAGAAGATAATCTGCCATGAAGTAAATAATGATATGATCAAAAGAATCATAATGTTATATTATGTAAATCATGATAATATATTGGCTAAGCTCTGAATTTGAGTGCTTTATGCCATGATATTAAGAGCAATAATAGGATAAATAATAGTAAATAAACATTATTAAAGTAAAGGTAATATATTAGCAAATTAAAAGAAGGAGACTTCTCATACGCTCTCTTTTAAAGCATATGACATTAAAAGTTTAGGTTTCTTTAACTTCTCTATTCAAAACACATCTTCCAAGTACAATACATCCTACAACCATAATGAGTATCTTATTATCATGATAAAATTTACAACTAAATTTATTTTTATTAAATAGAAGCATATATTCTTACGTATTGCCACATTAACTTCTTCTTTAAAATAATTTTGTTCTTAAGTAAAATAATTTTTACTTATAAGTAAAATGAGTATCTTAGGATTTATATGATGGATATTTTAATACTTATTAATTTTATTCTTCTTTTTTAATTTTGAAAAAGCTATCAGATAGCGAATGAGATTCTAATAAACAAAGCAGTGAGATATACTCTTATCCTCAAGATAATGTCTCACTAAATTACAATAATAATAATTTTATAATGTTAAAATAAACATGAAAACTCCTAATTTAGAATAAGAACAATAACCTAGAATAGAATTCAGATATAATGAGTGGAGCAGAGATGTTTTGGTCAATTAAAATACCACTGTAATAAATCCTCTTTAACTATTTTCTGAATTCAAACCAAGCAATTCTATCATTCGAATTTATGATAGATAAATAAATTGATCATTGAGATAAAACAAAGTGATAAATAGTCAAAATAAGGGTCATAGATCACATGACCCTATCTCTTAAGCTTGTAAGTTATAAACAGTGAGGATTGCCAATTGCTCAACAAGCTTTGTGATAAATGCTTAGCCAGAGCCAGCACTTAAAATATCTCTGTCAGCAACCCCCCCAAACCCCTGACCATTGTTTCATGCTTTGGCACTCCTCAGAGAGGTTCCAGGGTAGGTTCAGACACTAGATCTAAAAATACCAACCCAAAGCCAAGCACTTATCTAAAAGTTATCTATTGAGTGGAAAAAGAAAGTGATCTTTTAATAAATGCAAATTTATCTTTAAAACAAGTATAGTAATATTTAATTAAATGAAATTGACTAATATGATTTTAATAATGAATAATAATTATAACTATTTTTAATAAATAAAATAATCATGTTTTTGGATGTACTCTTAGCATCAGAGATGCAGTTTTAATAAAGTGACTCCCATGACAAATTTTATATATTCATGTACTCTCAATACATAATAGTAATAACAATTTATGATAAGCTCTATGATATTTAGATTTTTAAAGGTATGTAAATGACAATAAAAATAACATTTATATTGACATTAAAACATTTAACAAACCATTTCCCTACTTTACAATGTTATCAAGAGGAATTCTTCAGATACACTAAAAAATTGAATATGGAGAATTATAATTTACAGTTTAAAATGAATAAGTAGAAAATAAATAATATGGAATGATTAATGAAACTGTCTACATTATTGATATTTGAATATAATTTATCATTTTTACAAAACAACTGTTCTATAGTAATTTCCCTAATAAATGTATTTAATACCTTTATAAAATATAACTTACCAGACCATGTGGCGAGATGAATGCTGAAGAAGATATATATTCTTTACTGAAATCATATATACAATTCTAAAATTTTTAGTATTAAATATTTATCAGATCTATATCTTGGTTTGCGAAACACAGATACAAGACATACACAGCAAAACAAACAACCTACACTCAGAAATACTAAGAGTGTGACTGAAACTAAGGGTAGTGTTCCTAAATACCTACAAATATATTAATTGCCAGGGTAAAGTCATAATAGTACACTACCCATGGCTTTATACCAAAATATATTACAAATAATATCCACAGTGGAGATGATGAGGCAAAGAATGTGAATGAATGTACAAACTCAAGAGAAAGGCACCAACATCTGAGGACATTAAATGATCTAGGCCTTTATCACTAGTCATGTAAGTCATAAAAATAAACCATGACAAAAGAACAATAGTAATAAGATTATCACAATATAAGAAATAGAGAAAGCTACAATCTTTATTAAATATACACCAGCTAAATAAGAATAAACTAAACATGAGAGAGGCTATGTGACTATCTCTTTAAAAATAAGAATAAGTGATGTGTAAACCCAATCAATTACTAACTAGTGCTAAGTATAGCTTAATAAACATTATGGTATAAAATAAACAATAAAAATATATATCAGCTTCTATCTCTGTCAGCATTTGCATGTACATTCAAAAATAAATAACATCCTGATAGGAACAAATAAAATGTTTAAAATATAGCATTATCAATATATCAATATTCTGAAAACTTTTGAAAATATACTTCATAAATGACAAATAAACATTATACCAAATAAAATGCATAAAATAATAATACCATTTTACAATATCATGAATATATGTAAATAAACATTTATTTTTAGCGCTGTTTCTAATTGTAATAAATTTAATCAGCCATTTAAGCTATTGTGCACTGTTTCATGAGTGTTAAATAATAAATGAGTACTTCCATTTACAACACAAGATATAGTATTTAGGAAAGAATAAAACGAATCCACTTATTCAATCCAACCCAAATGCTTTATGGGCAAATCTTAAGTACTGTAAGTGAAAGTATGAGGATAGACTACTCACTTTAAACTACTGTTTACGATATCTGAATGAATGATGCCGACAAAATTATCTAGAATTTACTATACGTCACTTACAAATGAAACTTTTAAACATATGTAAATAATCATTTATTTTGGTTTAAAGTGAGTAGTCTATCCTCACACTTTCACTTACAGTACTTAAGATTTGCCCATATATAAGCATTTGGGTTGGATTGAATAAGTGGATTCATTTTATTATCTAAATACTATATCTTGTGTTGTAAGTGGAAGTACTCATTTATTATTTAACACTCGTGAAAAAGTGCTCAATAGCTTAAATGGCTGATTAAATTTATTACAATTAGAAACAGCACTAAAAATAAATGTTTATTTACATATGTTTAAAAGTTTCATTTGTGAGTGACGTCTAATGAATTCTAGATAATTTTGTCAGCGTCATTCATTCAGATATCATAAACAGTGGTTTAAAATGAGTAGTCTATCCTCACACTTTCACTTACAGTATTTAAGATTTGCCCATATATAAACATTTTGGTTGGATTAAATAAGTGGATTCATTTTATTCTTTCCTAAATACTATATCTTGTGTTGTAAGTGGAAGTACTCATTTATTATTTAACACCTGTGAAAAAGCACACAATATCTTAAATATCATGAATATATAAATTTAATAGCTATACCTTTTTATCAAAAATAAAGTACAATAAAATAAAATCCTTCATCTTGGTGAGCCTTTTATTTGATAGGATACAGTCTCTGAAATAGGGTTCTGAAGCATCTTGCAGATTTACAGCATTTTATAATAAAGCATATTTAACTTACACATACAATATTTTACACAATAACATCAAGCCAAATTATTTAAAGATGCTAGCACAGATACAAATAGCCATTCAATTTGATAAAGTATACTTTACAAATAAAAGTGCAAGTAATAATGAATATTTAATATTTCAATAAAATATCATAGTAAACTTCTTATATTTTTTAAAAGTATAAAATAATGATACACACTAAGAAGCAATCTTTTTTAAAGTCACAATTTTAGAATGGCACAGAATTCTGATAATGACAATAAAAAGAGCAGTTGTTTTTGAATAAATGAAGATAAGTATATAGATAAATTTTTATACTAATAATTCAGGAGCATTAATATTTTAATAATATGTAGTATAATCTATTTTAACAGATGTGTTACATGAGACATAATAACATAGTGTGTGTGCACAAATATATGTAAAATTGAAAGGAAAAGTAGAAATAAACAGACAAAAAAATTTCTAGATATTTTCTATGTCACTAAAAAAAATTATAGAATTAAATAATTCTGAATTTAAAATAAAATTTTATTATAAATTAAACATTTAAAAAAGGTCTAAATAAATATTAATATTGCATTCTGATTTTGAAATTAAAAACACGGATGTTTTATGTTAAAATAAAACTGATAATTGTAAACAATTTCTATTATCTATTTTGAAATTTTTTTAATTAATTTGTAAATTTCCATTTATGTAGAAATTTTTGTATATCACATTTTTGATAAAAAATTTAAAATTTCTTTCAAAAAGATTAAAAATATTTTTAATCAAGATAAAAAAATTAAAACAGTTTTTAATTTAGTGTTTTTGTCATGTCATCTGACCATAAAAAAAAGTTGACAAAAAGAATAGTCTTAGTTTGGCTAGTAATTTTTTTTAGAAGAATTGGCAGAGTATCAGAGTTGGTTTCCAGAGTTTTACAGATAGCTGCCATGGATTAAAGGTAATTGAAATTAAGACAAAAGGAGGCAGCTGCTCTAGTTCATGATGGGAAAATTTGAATTCACATGGAAAAAAGGATCAAATTCAAGTGATTCATAGCTACAAATATGTTTTAAAAAGAACTTGCTGGCCTGAAATCTATCACATCCCAAACAGAAGGGAGAACCAAATCAATGTCAACATTTACCTAATTATACCTTCTAGATGATGACAATCCTGGACTGGTCCCCATCAAGAGAAACCATCAGTTGATAAAGAAGTTATACATATGTTGCTATATCTAGATGCAAAGAATCACAGATAAACCCATCATGTCATATTTATAAGAAGTGAGTTGTTTTAATAATTCATTTAAAAATGATATTTTTTAAATCTATAATTTAAAACTTAAAACATTATAATTAAGAGCAGCCTGCAATGGTAATATCTATATAGAAAGAACAATGTCAATATTAAATTTTATAAAAAATCGATATAACAAGTAAATAATTTGGCTTGAAGTTGAATTAAAAAGAAAAGCTAAGACTAAAGAATTAATTCATGGATCATCTTTTTATTAAAAAAAGAAACTATTTTTAGATTAGAAAAAACATATACCTACTATATTATTTTAAAGACATTTATAAATTTTAATCATCAGAGACAAGTTAAGAGAGAGACTGTTATAAGATAGTACTTTTTGGTTTTTAAGGAAAAAACATTTAAAATCTAAGTTTAAATATATTATAATCAGTCAATCAAATATTTTTGAGTAATCTGTCAAGACTGATTTTATTTTAAAAAGATAAACCAGAAAAAGCCTTTATTATTAAAGCAGTGAAATTTATGTATATTTTTCAAATGGAATTATTTATGAAAGATATTTTTAATAATTTTATTAATTCTAATATAATAAAAAATGAATTTCATTTATATTTTAGTCAATTATATCTTTTATGTAAATCCATTGCTATATCTTATAACATTTAAAAGTGATAACTGAAAATGTTTATTTTATAACAAGTCAAATATGTTTAGAAATTACATGCCACATTTCAGTGTGCATATATATATATATAATACAATACCCATTATAAAATATATATATAAGAAAAAACAAAAATTAATGGTAATTATAATATTATAGTGTAAATTATTTTGTAGCGCTTTCAATTACGTGGTAATCCTCCTCAGCTTTAACTGAAAAAAATTGAAATTCAGTTAAAGCTTATAATATAATATAAATAAAAGCTCATAAAGAAATATTTTTGATTACATTCATAATCATTATCAACTCAATTTTCAAAATGGAATCATCTATTACCAACCAGAAACACATGCTAATATACAATACAAACAAGACTTAATTAACATACATGCAGCAAACATTAAAATCACGGAATTGTGGGAAGGTTAACCTATCAAAGTGTTAGTTGACAAAGACTACAAGGATAGTTGAAAGCGCTCCTAAGTAGATAAAATTTTTCAAGTTATATTTTTAAAAAATATCTAATTACTGTATTTTGAAATATTCAATTATAAGATTACGTATATTGATATGAAGAAATAGACATCGAATTATAATATTATTACCTATATGAGTATGTGTGTGTATGT
>JAQFVV010009182.1:0-16057 GCA_028023455.1 Epiperipatus broadwayi | reverse complement strand
TAAGGTTTTTCAGATATTTGACAATCATGTTTATATTATTATTATTATTATTATTATTATTATTATTATTATTATTATTATTATTATTATTATTATTATTATTATTATTATTATTATTATTATTATTATAATTATTATTGATATAATTATTTTAACGGAAACTTGGATTTCTTTACAAGAACAAAATTTATATAGTTTGAATGGCTATACGAGTATACTTTCTCCTCGTATGCATTTACGATCTGGTGGTGTTATGGTTTTTATAAAAACCGGTTTAGACTTTTCTTTCAATATTCCAACATTTAATACTGCAGAATGTATTTTATTAACTTTGAGACTCCCTAAATGTGTGCTTTCTATTTTGGCTATATATAGATCATGTACAAGTAAAGTTTTGGATTTTGTTACTGAACTTGATTCTTTGTTATTAGATTTGGGTTCAGAATCTGCTGTTTTAATGGGTGATCTAAATATTGATTTGTTAAATAATGCTTGTAAGTCTACTATAGATTATTTAAATTTACTTTATAGCTATGGATTTAGTCAAACGCTTTTTTCACCTACGCGTATTACTCCTATATCTCAATCTCTTTTAGATCATATTTTTGTTAGATTAAGCCGCAGTTTATTTTCTGATTCGTCTCTTTCTAAATTATTTCTTACAGATCATTTTGCTACTGAATTAAAAATATTGAATTGTATGGATAATATTAATGTTTGTGCATATGTAGAGAAATTATCTTTTTCTAAATTGAATTATTTATTATCTGTTCAGAATTGGGATGAGATTTTTATGATAGATAATGTAAATGATGCATTTTTGGGGTTCCAAGCTATTTGTTTAGATTTAATTGCTAAAGCAAAGTTTCATTTAAAAGTGACAAGTAAGAATAGAAGAAGATCTCTTTGGGTGACATATGCGCTGGTATGTAAAATTAATCAGAGAAATGTGTTAAAATCTTTGGATGGCTCATCAGATGTTTTAAAAAAACTTAATGTTGAAATTAAGTCTGATATTAGAAAGTTGAAGTTTAGATATTATCAAGAATTTCTTAATGATAAAAATGTTTCTTTGAAATGGAGAACAATAAATTCTTTGATTAAAAAATCTTCTCCTGATCGTATTAAATGTATTAAATATAATGAAAGTTTAATTGAGTTACAGAATGATGAAAAATATTTAGCTGATCGGTTTAATGAGTATTTTGTAAATTTATCGATGCATGATGTGCCTGAGCAGATTTTGTCTTCTTATTCAAGTTTGAATTCTTTATTATATTCTGATGTTTCTGAATCTCAGTTGTCTGTAGCAATTGATAGTTTAAAAAATGTCACTTCTTTTGGACTAGATGGTATAACACCTAAGATGCTTAAAGAAAATAAGGTTGCATTTTTGCCTGTTTTAGTTCATTTATTTAATTTATCTTTGCAGTCTGGATCATTTCCAGAATGTCTGAAAGTTAATGTTATTACTCCTGTTTATAAAAAGGGTGATTCTACTCTTATGGTCAATTATAGGCCAATTGCTATTATTTCTGTTTTTTCTAAATTATTGGAAATGATTGTTAGGGATCAAATGTTGTCATTTCTGTTTAAAAATAAAATTTTATCTGACTATCAATATGGTTTTCTTCCTGGCAGAAGTACATTAGATGCTTTAAAACATCATGTTCAGTATTTAACATCTTCATTGGATCAGGAACTTAAAACATTGGCTATTTATCTTGATTTATCTAAAGCATTTGATTCTGTTAATCATAATATTTTGATTAAGCGTTGCTACTTGTATGGTTTTCGTGGATCTATTGGTAGTTGGTTGGAGAGTTATTTAAATGATAGGAAACAGTTTACTAATATTTATGGTACTATCAGTGATGTTGTCTTGATTAATTCTGGAGTTCCATAAGGTTCAGTACTTGGTCCTCTATTGTTTTTAATTTATATTAATGATTTATTTTCATTGAAGTTACATTCTAAGATTTTTGGTTTTGCTGATGATATTGCTTTATCTTGCAATGCTGTTTCTTATAATCTTCTTGAAAAATTAGTGAATGAGGATTTGGACTCAATTGGTAAATGGTTGGCATATAATTCATTGTTGGTCAATTTAGATAAAACAAAAGCTATTCTTTTTTCTTACAAGCGTACTTTTTTTTCTCTTAAGATTAAAATTTGCTGTAAGTATATTTTGCATTATAATAGTATATGTACTTGTGAGAATATTCCTTTGGTAAATAATTATTGTTATTTGGGAATATATATTGACTCCAGATTGTCCTGGACAAATCACATTACCTATCTTTGTCAACGGTTATGTAATTTAAACTATATGTTTTATTATTTAGTTAAATTTCTTCCTAGGTCTGCTCTCATTTTTATTTACATTGCCTGTTATCAGAGTATTTTATCTTACAATATCATTATTTGGGGTAATGCTTCTCCACATATTTTATCTTCTTTGCGTGTTTTGCAAAATTATACTTTGCGCATTATTTTTGGTAGATCTCGTTCCTCTTCTGTTCAAGATATTTATATTGCATTTGGTTTATTTGATGTAAATCACTTATATCAATATAGAGTTATTTTTGATATTTTTTGTGCTAAACCTTTTCTGAATTCTAGAGTTTATGTTCTAAATACTCGTCTTTCTAATAAATTTCAATTACCTTTACCAAAATTTTTTAAGGAATCTAGTAGAAGACAATATGTTTATTCTGGGACAAAGTTGTTTAATAAATTTGTATATGAATGTTCAATTGATCTGAATAATATTTCTTATATATCATTCAAAAAATATTTGTGTCAATGATTGTGTAGTATGTATTAATTTTGGCATTTATTTTATTTATTTAATTAATTTTATTTATTTCCTAAACTGTTCTTTTGAGTTTTTGATTGTATTTTTATTTAATTTATTTTTACATGTAAATTCCACACACAAGATTTTTCTTGTTTGGAGTTTTTAAATATTTGTGATGTACTTTGTTTTATTTCATAGAATAAATTGAATTGAATTGAATTAAAAATAAATTATTATTATTATTATTATTATTATTATTATTATTATTATTATTATTATTATTATTATTATTATTATTATTATTATTATTATTATTATTATTATTATTATTATTATTATTATTATTATTATTATTATTATTATTATTATTATTATTATTATTATTATTATTATTATTATTATTATTATTATTATTACTACTACTACTACTACTACTACTACTACTACTACTACTACTACTACTACTACTACTACTACTACTACTACTACTACTACTACTACTACTACTATTATTATTATTATTATTATTGCAAAATATTAATTTATAATTTAGACAAGACCAAGGATGACTTCTCATTTTCAGCAATAAAATAATGTTATGTTGCAAATGTATTTATAACAATAAATAAACTGTTCATCAAAGTAGATACAAAATGTGAAGATACTATTTATGACATAGTATACAATCAAAAAGAAAACTCCACAATTTAAAATTATTCATCTATAATATCTGTCTTAATTGATTAATAATTCAATTATTTAATTATCGACATCTTAATGTTTCATAGGAACTTTGAATCAAATGTGTTCAATATCCGATTCAGTAGAGTAATTTAATAAAAAATAACTTTACATAGTTATTTTGCAAATAGTTACTAATTTGTCACACCCTAATTAAAGGAAAGATCTATATATAGATTCTATAACAATTATTGAAATAAAAATAATACAGCAATTAATTAACAATCGTTGTAGAACAATAATGGACTTTATATATCTTTTACTACTTTAAATATTGTACCAAAATCAATTATAATCTTTTATGAAAAGTCAAAATAACTTTTCATTTTTACTTCCAAATTCTAATCATTCAAAAAACTTTGTTTCTAAAAAACTTGTAATAAATATAATAAATTTGAAAATAAAAATATCTTAATTTATTTTATGTTTTTGAGTTAGAATTAGAATTATAGGAGATAGAATCAAAATAACTTTATATAATTGAAAAAAAAAAATATTTATAAGAATGATTTTAAAAATTAAATTTAAGACATGTATATAAAAACAAATTTAAAAGTAATACGAACTTAATTTTAAACTTTGTGCGTTTGGTTAATATTCTGTAATTCAATACTAGTGCTATAAATGCATAAAAACAAAGCTAATATTTAATAATTTATTAAACCATAGGCTGAGTGCATTCAAGAGTCATGGCTCCCATAATCATAGCTCTTTGTGAAATAACTGATTGTCTAATGTTATGCAAATTTATGTAAAGTTTAAGTATTCCCTTTCTTGGATATAGAATAACATGTTTTCTTTCTGTTATTGGTGTTGCTGTCTACTGCGATAAAGCAGACCTCTTTCATCTTTCTTCTAAAAACATATCTATATATGCAGATTAAGCTGATTATTTGCTGTTCACATGGATGTCCTGCAAGCTTTTGGTGCTGTGCGAAAATGGAATATATTTTTATTTTTTAAATTGATGGTAATAAATGTGTCTGGCTACCAAATTTGTACTGAATGTAAATAAAATGTAATTACAACTAAATAACTGATTTCCTTGACTTTTTGCTTTCTAACTTCCTTTAAATAAGCTGTCTCTACTTTTCCTCTGATTAATTGTTGTGACATATCATGAATGTCTAAGAAGTATACACTTTATTATATGTATATGTACATAATATTTTGTGTTTAATATTTGTAGATTAAGACAGTAAGTATTATTTCTATTCCATCATAGGAAAAAGCTATCTCATATTATAATTATATATTTTTGGGTTTTACAGAGAGAAAATTGATATGTCTTTGACTTATTCAATTATTGTGAAATTTTCACTAATTAGAATACTATTGTCTGTAGGCCAGTTTAATTGGGGAAAATACTAAATGTAATTATGTCTTTAGACAATTTTTAAGTTTCACTTGCCCTGGATTTATTTATAGATCATATTTATGGTAAATGGATTTGTTAACTGATATTCTATTAACAGTTAGTGAAATGTGTAAATTATGTGGGCTACATTACATTGCAATAGAAACAAATTTTATAATGCAACATAATATTTATTAGGAAAATTCAATATAAATATTTGAAATATGATTCATTGATGCACTCAAAATCAAAAAGGAGGTTACTTTTTCACAAATTGTTCAAGAATAAGAATTGGTACTAATTATCTAATTCTAAAAAATAATGATAGATATAGAAAAGACACTTGTGTACAACAAGTTAAACCTAATTTAACAAATATGTCAGAAGTTTATAGCTAAAGACATGATTTTGTTCCTAGTATTAATGAGATGATTTGTAAAGACTGAAATGAAAGAAAAAGTAGATTAAAATGACTTTGTTTATAGAACAAAATGGACAAGCGTTAAAAAGGAGAACCAATAACATTGAAATAAAGAAAAAAAAAATTTTTAATCTTAAAATAGTGCTGTTTTTGTTCAGTTAATAGCTATGATAATGTTAATAATGCATCAAAAGTACATGTTTTTTTTTAAGTTAATTTTATTCCTTATTCTCAATTAATGGTTTTATGTTATATATATATATATATATATATATATATATATATATATATATATATATATATATATATATATATATATATATATATATATATATATATATGGTAGGTCTTCATTAATATCATCATTGAAAAATAAATAACTAAAATTTCATGCATATTAATTAGATTATATCATTACATAATAAGCAGAAAAATATAAAGAATTTCTCACAGTTATAGGTCTGAAAAATAGTATAATAGTTTTATATCAACACTTGAATATCCTGTAGCAGTAATAATACACGTATATAAAATCATGATTTTTGTAAAAAATAATATGTAATACAGACACCTAAGAAGGTTTTCCAAATAAGAGGGATTCACTTTTCTAATAATATACATATCCCACTCATCAGTTTAGAAATAGGTATAAATTACCTTAGAAATATAAATATATCTTTCTGATTTTCGTTCAACTATGACTAAATATTCCCCCTCCCAAAAAAAAAGTGATTGAAATAAGCATATAACAAAATATTATGAAAGTGCTAAGATTCTCTCCATCCAATAAGCTTTTTATAAATAAATACATCTTAGTTATTATTTTTTATTATGTCAAGCTGTGAATTTAATATAGTTAATTATAGTAATCAATAGAACAAATCATATATAGCGTGATATTGCTTTTTTCATGTGTCATAGCATCGGCCAAGAAGCAAACCCACTAACCCAGGATAACTGCTTGTAAAGCAGCCATGCGACCACCAATGCTTGACACGTGACATTGCTTTTATAAGCTTGTATATGCAATATGAAGAGTGTATAACATGCATAAAAACAAACAAAAAAAATCTATAACATTTGAAATATGTCAGTGATTTACATATTAATACCAATTCTATTTATATTAATTATATTAAGTTAAAATCTTTGTACATAGATCAATTATATGGAAACAGACAAGGCAATTAATAATATATTTAAATAGTTCTGTTAAATTTTACACATAGTAATATAAAAAATAAACATGTAATAAAACATTATTTATAGTTCTCTAGATAACTTTCACTAGGATATCAAGATCACTCTAAAACTAGAGTAGCATTAGCAATACCTTAAGTTTGTATTTGATTTTTTGAATTGGTCATTCAATATCTATTTTTTAAAAGTCTAAAAACATAATTTGAAAATAAGTCAGTGTTTGAAAAGTGTAAGGAATTTAAAATATTTGCCTCCTATTATATTCTGAATTTAATAATTTATTCGAATATATTTTAATATTAGATAATATGTGAAATTTACACAATATATTGTTTCTAAATAAAAGTGTTTAAACCCAGACAATTTATGCATAAGAGAAACATTTGAATTAGAGTATGCAAATCCCCTAATTGATAAAGGTTTTAATATTTTATAATTGATCACAATCTTGCCATAAGATTGTTACTATTTATTTTTATATATTGCTATTTTGAATATTGTAGAGTTTTTTCAAGATTTTTGTATATATATAATTGAAATAATAAATTTAACGGTTTACGAACTATTATAAATAATCCTTAAATCCGCAGAAATCCGCAGAAGTACTTTCGGTTAATTTCTTCAACCTGCCTCAACTGCCATTAAATTAAAAAAAAAGAAAAGAAATTAACCAAAAGTACTTCTGCAGATTTAAGGACTGTTTATAATAGTTTGTAAACCGTTAAATTTATTATTTCAATTATAATTACAATTTTGTTTTAATTAACGGACATTTTATTTATATATATATAATTTTCTCTCATCTTTGTTATTCTGGTGATTGTAAAATCTTGAGATATATATTATTCCTTTGTTGATTTTTTTCTTATTAGAAAATGACATATTGTTTATATGGACTAGCAATATTAAAATTATGATTAACCCTTAAACCGCTAATTTTATCATTGGTTGTATCAGATAAAAATCAAATCTTTTAATTGGCCAACTCACAAACTGAAGACAAAGCCTATTGTTAAAACATATTCGCCTATAATATTAAATTCAACTCAGATACGTTTATAAAAAGTATATAATTAATTTTTCAGGTCATGAAGAAAACGAAAGTTCTTTCAAAAATAAATTGCTATTTATTTATTCTAAGATATTCTATATCGGCAACATAAAAGTTATAATGTAAACAAAAAGATCGACTTTTACGTTATAGAAAAGTAAATATTTCTTTTTACTACATCTTCAATATATTTACTTAAATCTTCAATATTTTTCGAAAATAATTTTGTTTTTTTATTATTCTCTCTGAAAATTATGTTTAATTTCCATAAATATTATTTAATAATAATTTAAATCGTATTCGAAATGAAAATCTCAGCGTTTTTCTTTATTTTCTTTGATCAGGCAGTTTCTTTGTTCTTTCCAGCCAATCAGAATGTCTTTTTCGGCTGAGAGCATGCTAAGAACCAATCACAAATAATGTTCCTTCTTTGTTTAGGTTTAAATGCGTTTTTTTTTATTTTTTACTTCTAAAATAAATCGGAAGATGTCACCATCGTACAGAACTTTTAAAAACGAATTCAATACATATTTAACGAATTTTATCGTATAAAAACGAACTGAGTTAGAGTGATTTTAGATGTCGACAAGGAGTCTCGTCGAGCGCGGGAAAAGGGTTAATAAAGACAGACGTTCACTCTACTCCATAAAAAGTCTGAATTATTTCAATTATCTTTGCTCATTTTATAAAATTATAATATCATTTCTATAAGTAGTGAAACAGATTTGCACTTATATTGTTTATTAATACCCTTTTCCATTTTGCTACTAATACCATAACGAATAGGATTTTTAAGATAATGAAGATTATTCATTGACAAGGTAAAATATTTCATCAGTTCACAAAATATAATCTTTTCTTTTTATTGATCTTCTTCATATTATAGTTTAGTTCAGTCATCTGGAACCATATACAAAGAAATAAATTTATGAAATTCAATATTTACCTACCATGTACACTCAATAAATATACTTCTATGATCATTATGGCATTTTCTTTAGTGAATACAGAAAAAAAAACTCAAACATTAAATACTTATATAAAATCACTTTTTTATATAAAATTATCCAGATTTTCACTTAGTTTAACTTTTGATGTTCGTCAAGAAAGTAACAGAACCCACAACTGTTAAATATAATTTTCTGTTAATCAAATTCCCTCAGTTTTTACCCATATGTTGTGCTACCAATACTTATGGCCAAAAAAAAAATAATTCTCATGTGACATGGCATCAGCCGGGAAGCGAACCCGTTAACCTGGGACAACTGCTTATAAAGCAGCCATCGGGGACCTCTCGACCACCAATGCTTGACTACTTATGGCAAAATTTTTAAGAATAATATCCTCCAGCTTGACGTTATTCAAATCTATAAGCCTTATATTTTTTGCCTTTTTTCTTATATGTTTAATCACAATATGTCGTTTTTTTCTTATATTTATTCTTATTATCAAGTCTGTTTAATCATAATTGATTTGTTATTGCTTTTAATGTACATTTTTTAATTGACTATTACTTATTGTTTTGCACTTTGAACAGAACTGTTTTGAATTTAAATTGAATGATAATACAATTATGTATACTAATAAACTAAGATATAACAATTGCAACTGAATTAATAATTATTTTCTGAAATAGGAATGAGAAAATATATTTAATACACACAAAGATAAATTCAATTATATATTGTATCTTTTAAAATATTTTTAGTTCAACTCACTGTTAACAATTTATTAGTATTATTTTTTTCTGTAACATTTTTTAACACTATTGTCTGTTAGTCTTCTTTGTTAAGTGTTAGTAAATGAAGTTAATATTGCGAAAGAAAGCTAACAAAGGATTTTAGAAATTCAAATTATTCTTTCTAGTTTCTTTTATTGAGTACATAGAGTTCAGTTGGAAGAGGTTACACTTAAAGTTGATGGTTTATATTCATTAAATGCATTCAGTAATTCAAAGAAATCTATCTTCAAACATAAGACAAAATCTGATATATATGTATGAATCGCATATAAAATAGTGAAGAACATATATATTAATTATTAAGGTGTCTTGAAGAACAAAATTAAACAGTGGGCAAGCTATCGACATGCCTCTTTTCAAACTTCTTCTATAATGAATAAAATGTTCTTTATTATTAATTTTTCCCCACTAATAATGTTATTATCATTAATTAATTGCTTTATTATATATATATCATGTAATGAATTGTGTTTTTATTTTAGATATAAAACAGTAGATGCTGGATTTTATTGGGATATTACCAATATTTAGACCCTACCTGTTAATTACTTCAAAATTTTATAAAGATAATAAACATTTTTTTTAATTATTTTATGTTTTCCTGTTGTTGTTTTTTTTTTTTTGTAATTATATTATTTCATGATACCAAATTTACTTATCCATCTTCTCTCATTACTCCTTTTTAACATTATATATATATATATATATATATATATATATATATATATATATATATATATATATATATATATATATATATATTTGTAACTTGCTTTTAAACTTGCATTTAAATGATCACTAGATTGAGCGTACCAATAGCTCTAAACAAGCTTTATTTTTATAAGTGCCAAAAGAGAAAGAATTCAAAATCTCTATCATTAAGTCCCTACCTTGAGACCAATTGGTTTTGAGCTTATCTAGTTTCTAGAGTCCCAGCCCTTCACTGAGGTGAGCTATAAGCTTGAAACCAATTTATCTGGAGGTATGGAATTAACAATAGAGATTTTGAACTCGTTCTCTTTCGGCACTTATAAAAATAAAACTTGTTTAGAGCTATTGGTAAGCTCCATCTAGTGATCATATATATATATATTATTTGTAGATTGACTCATAGATATCTAAACATGATATTTTATGGATACTTTATTAATTCTTTTATTTATATATTTTATGTTCATTCTTTTTCTATGACATGACACTATTTTGCATTATCTGCAGGTACAGTACTCTTTTTTACTGATGCCGTTGTATTTAGTCTTAACTTTCTATAACATGAAATATTATATATAGCACTTCAAAGTCATTATTTAGCAGCTAAATAATTGAATGGCTTCATTGTCAGAGGGTTTATAAAAAGTTTGAGCATGGAAGTATCAAGGAATATACCAAAAACATTATACTACAGAATTTGATTCTCTACCCCTAACTCATGCATGACAAGCAAGTTTTACAACAGTGATAAAATGTCAGACCATTATTGTCCTTAAATCAAGTCATGTTATGGCACTTTCATGCTTAAATTTCATATGAGCTTCTGAGCAATAAAGCCATTTAACTCATTTTTTGCTAGTCACGGTTAAAAGTGTGGCAATTTCTTGCTGCTTCTGACTGTCCAAATTCCGTCACTTTTAATGGTACTGTAAATATTTTACCGTCGTTTGAAAATTTAGAAAAAGTTCCGTAAGATGCTGCCCTCTATTGAATTATTTTACAAGTAAAAATCAATAAAATGTCATCAAAACTTTAAACAAAAAAAAATGGGTCGTCTCTTCTTGAATTTTATTGGCTGTTACATTTCGACACAAAGAAAATAAAATGTCAATAACTCAAAAGTTACGATATGTTTTGTTTCATTACGAAAATGATAAACAAATGTTTTAGATCATTTGCAATGTATTTTTTGACAAATTACAAATTATTTTGATAAAATATGCTAAAAATAAAATTATTTTAGAAAAATAGTTAAGATTTTAACAAAAATTACAAAAATTATTTGCTTTTTCTGCAATGTAAATAAATCATGTCATCATTCAAAACGTTTTCATTGGTCAAAAATATTGTTTTACATTTCTCCGCTTACAAATAATTTTACAATTATAAAGAGAAATTCATTTTTGAAAAAAATTTCATTCACTTTCATAATCTGACAAATTATTAACATACATTTTACAAATGAAACTAAAGTGAATATAATATTAAAAGATGAATATATTTTGATGATTGAATTTGTATTTTGACACTTCACTTTGTGAATTGACCAATTAAAATGTTAGGCTTTTACCTCACTTGGCCAATAAAATAATCAGCAATAAAGAGATTAAAATAGGCCAAATTAAGCTCTTTTAATATTTAGTAATTCATTACAATAATTGTACTATATTTAAATAAAATTTGAAATAAATATGAAACATTTCTCATAGAGAAAAACATCTAGAATGAAATGATTAACTCCAGTTATTTTTCAGAGAATAAATATTTAATTTCCATAATTTATAATCCAAGAAAAACACATAAAACATACTATTTCCAGTAGGTAGTGGACCAGGGTTACCAAATGTTTAATATCTGATACTAAAACATAGTATACTTTAATTGCCCAAATTAACAGATACTTCAATTTCTCTTTTAACAATTACATAATGTACATGAGTGATAGAATTTTTTTTGTTAGTCAGCAGAAATGGTCACTCCAATAGTAAATTGCAATTCATAGTGATTTTATTATTTGGTCTGCTGATTCATCATGCTGAATTGAAAGTCAATCAGTTTTTAATAATAACTGCTCAATCATTAGTGTTCTGCTTGTAAGGTTATTGTTGAACTGCTTTATTGATACTTTATATGTTTTGTGTGTTTTTGGTACTCATATAAATTGTTAGCCTACAGTTTTGTGTTTAAGGATATACTGAATCGTAATATCTCTTAGAATCTATTAATTTTCATAGGATTTTGATAACCCATAACTTTACATAGATTCATTTTAAGTTCAACAGTATAAGCAGTTTTTAACAGCTTTAACATCTGCGTCTTCTAACAGAGGTGTAGCCAAAAATATAATTAGATTCTACTGCATTTTTATAACTCTATCAGTAATAGCAAACAAAAATGTGGCAATAAGAATTAATTTTATTTTTGCACTATAAAATATTTGAAAACCAGGCACTCTTCACAAATCTGGAGCTGAATTGTAAATATAGGTGATTTGAACTCAGACTTTCAAGCAACCACCAACTATCCATGCTATCTCATACAACTTATATACATGACCACTCACATATAGAAAAGATAAATAATTGCCAATATATGTATTTCATGTTAAACCAACACTCATTAGTTGGTCCAGAATATCATCTCCCATATATATATATATATATATATATATATATATATATATATATATATATATATATATATATATATATATATATACATTGTAACATAATTAATTAAATGAGTTCAAAAGATATTATTACCATATCTTAGTCCAAAATATATATAAGAATTATAAACAAATTATGAGCAAATTATTAACAACAAGTATTATAACTCAGGTATATGGAAATCACGTGAAGTGAGTACACTAGTAATTCAATAAAATATAACTCAGGTATACAGACAGTAGGTTTTATCCACTTTCATTTCTTGGTTTGATGTTAAGTGCATGTTTAAACAAATACTAAGTGAATATGGTCTAGCAGGGCGCCACTAGATTATCTGAATCTAGACACGGTTATATCTGATAACCTTTCACATGTACCGGGTTTGAATCCATTCTTGGTACTTTATTTCTAATAAAATGGGAGATTTTGCTTTTTGAGCCATATCACTATATGCACTAATATTTAGGTAAAAGTAAAACATCTATAAAACAAAGTGGAGTATACTAGACATAAATCATTTCTCAGATCTTAACATAACAAATGTGTTTCAATATTTTTATAAGTTTACTAGCTCAGATTATATATAACTAATTTAGGATGGCAATTCACTCATCCTTGCATGAAATAGATGACGGGATGTGGTTATAATAATACTAAGAAATCACTAAATATTATAAAATCAATATTTATTTATGGCCTTTAAACAGTTAAACAGCTCATTAATTAAAACGTTGATGACGATGATGATAATAATAACAATAATGACAAGGGTTTCAACTACAGCTCTAGGACTAAGCCTAAACATAAAACTAAATTTTATAAAGAAATTCATAATTATTGCTTAATTTTAGCATATTTACTTATATCTTAAATAACTAATATTCCACCATTGATGATGAATAATCACACTTAACAAAGACTACACTTAATGAAATATATACACCTCGTTTAATAAAACAAACTAATATTTATTACTACATTTCTAACATATACATAAAAATTTCTAGATAAATATGAAAATTGACATGAATAATAATAATAATAATAATAATTGATTATATAACAATCCTCAATTAATTTCAAGTTCTTCCCCCTTTCCCTTCAAATGTATTTTGTATTAAGTTGGACATCACATTGACCATGATTTTCACTCCATGAGAAAAGTATTTCAAGAAAAAAAAATATTATCTACTCATTAGCACACATACTTTAAAAATCTAACATGTAAATAGAATGTAAAAGAAAATGTTAATAGAATTGAAAGAGCAAGTTTTAGAAACAAGTTTTAAATTATTTTCTCCCCCTCCCTTCTACCTCTGAAATGCTATACTTAACTTGAAACAAAATAATCTAATATTCTAATACTACTTGTTACTTCACATTCACTCGCAATTATACACATATAAAAACATTATTATGTATGTGCGTATTTTATCCCATAATAACAAAATATTATTTAAAACCAAAATAATAATAATATATTAGTTAAAACTGAAATCATAATACCATAAAAAAAATTGTTTTACACATTAATATTTTTCATAACTGTAAAATTAATAAACAAATAATTTTCATACATTCAAGATCATTTATGAAGCTCAAAGTTATTATTAGTAAGACATTCTTGTTTTAATCGATCTGAATAGTCTTTAAAAGTTCTTTAAATAAAATATACCACTTTATTGCTAAAATGTTTATTAAGACTGATATCATAAAGAAAATAGATATAAAAGTCATATTACTGATCTTTTGTTTGTGGCGAATTTCCAAGGGTTCAAACTTGTCTTGTATAATGTCCATATTTCTGCAGCTACCATTTCTGTTTTACGTGGGAACAATCTCTTTCTTGAGGTGTATAACTACTTGATGATGATGACTCTATTGAGGTTATTTGCTTTAGTGGATACTTTGGAAATCATTATATTAATTTTTCTTCTCTTCCTGTCAAGCATGATTCTTAGTGGATGAAATACAGCGGTTGTTTTCACATTTATAAATTTTCTTGAGTTTAAAATCAGTTGCTGGAACAATTAATTGGACTTGATGATTAATATTTATCAGTAGATTAATTCATCTTTTATCGAATGCAGGTGAATGCTTTCCTCCTTCTATTAAAAACATCTTATTTCTCTGGTCAGTTGAAAGGTGTAGAATATTATTTTAGACACAACATCTTTTCTTTCCTATATGATGTTCAGCTCCCCCCCAGATGGTCCGGCAAAAAATGGGACATACATATAATTTTTCTAGCCAGCCATTTCTTATATTTTCAACATTCAATTTAATAGTCTAATAATCTGAACCATAATCACCAAAAAAAAATAATAATTCCAGACACTTTTTATATCCAATTTTTAGCTAACTTAACCAATCAGAGATAGCGTCACTTGCTATTTTTGGATAAATTCATTTTAATTAGATCTCTAATTTATTTTCAACTAAATTATTTTTCAACTGAAAAGTTTAATCCTTTTTCCAGACACTTTTGTTTTAAAAAAAAAAATAGACTTAATCCTTATTTCCTTTCTTTTTTTTTACATTTAACATCCAGGTAACATTTCAAATCTTTGAGCTTCCTTCTTTAGATCTTGAGATAAGACAATTTCAAAATTAGAGTTCCCACCCAAATTAAGCTCCCAAAGTGAAAAACAATTATTTAAAAAAAACAAAATTGCTACAAAGATCGATATCTGATTAAACAATTTCCTCTTTTAACATAAAATTGTACAAAAAAAAAATAATTTGACAGATTTAATTCTTCCTTTTCTTTCAATATTTAGTAAATGTAAATTTCTGTATGTAATGTACACACATCCTTCATTCTTTCAAATCATTCATAAACTAACATTAAATAATATAATTGCTAGCTTAGTAATTATAACCCTATTATTTAAAATTAAATCTGTAACTTTAAATCCCAATTACAATTATAAAAAGAAAAATAGAAGTATAGAATAAGACCTTAAAATTGATCAAGCATAGGTTAGTTCTAAAGAAAGTTAAAATGTTGTATATTTGAAATATAAATCAATTAAATAGTTTACACATACATTGCCTATACGTATGCATTATAACTTTGCTTTTTAACAGAAAATTTAAATATTAAATGTGTGTGCTGCTCTTTTTGAGATTTATTAACACACAAACAAGTAAAGCATATAATAGCTGTCCCACTCTCTTTCTGTCTAAAGCATTTAAAATTTTGATCTGGTAGGGTTTGAACTTGGATGCCCTACAGCTTCTTTTATGGTTATATAAAATTGTGATGATGATTTTTGGTTTACCTTTTCTACATGCACATTACTATAAATTTATCTAGTGACTAAATTGTAATGGCACAATATATATATATATATATATATATAT
>JAQFVV010009181.1:0-16061 GCA_028023455.1 Epiperipatus broadwayi | reverse complement strand
ATATATATATATATATATATAATAATAATTCAAACAAATATATTTAACACAGTATTCAAAATTAAATAATCTATTCTTTACCAGAAGTACTTTCAATTGTTTCACTGACAATCTTTATCAACTGTTAATACAAACGCACAAAAAATAACAACAGAATTGTGGGAAATTTGAATAGATTGAATGATGGGTAATGCAAGTTTTTATTTTTTGTACGTTTGTATTAACAGTTGATAAAGATTGTCAGTGAAACAATTGAAAGTACTTCTGGTAAAGAATAGATTATTTAATTTTGAATACTGTGTTAAATATATTTGTTTGAATTATTCTTATATAATTTAAAAATACAGACATTTAATGGTTTTTAAACAATTCAAAACAAAACAACACTCTCCATATAGTAGTGCCATCTTGTGCTAACAAGAGCAATCAATGGATGCCAGAAGGCTTGTGCATAAAATCCCTATCTAATGCCTACTCATCCAATATCCCCAGACTAGTTTCTGGCTTGTGGCCTTCATCAGTGAGAGCCTTGGATCTGAGAGCACTGCACCTAGATCTTAGGATCTAATGCAACCCTCCAGCACCCACCTTTTAACTCTATTTAACTTACAAAACTATGAGAATGAAATTGAAAACACTATTAATATTTTCAATCCAAGCTCAATAGTTATATAGTCATATGAGTCTGAACTCAATTCAGCACCCATACATTTTGGTGTCTTTGGCTCTTTAACAACCATAGCCACCATTATCCTATTAGGCAGGATTGGTGTTAAACCACTAAACATCACATGATCACTATCTCATACTAGCACAATAATTGTTATTAAACAATTCAAAACAAAACAACACTCTCCATATAGTAGTGCCATCTTGTGCTAACAAGAGCAATCAATGGATGCCAGAAGGCTTGTGCATAAAATCCCTATCTAATGCCTACTCATCCAATATCCCCAGACTAGTTTCTGGCTTGTGGCCTTCATCAGTGAGGAGCCTTGGATCTGAGAGCACTGCACCTAGATCTTAGGATCTAATGCAACCCTCCAGCACCCACCTTTTAACTCTATTTAACTACAAAACTATGAGAATGAAATTGAAAACACTATTAATATTTTCAATCCAAGCTCAATAGCTTATATAGTCATATGGTTGTTAAAGAGCCAAAGACACCAAAATGTATGGGTGCTGAATTGAGTTCAGACCCATATGACTATATAAGCTATTGAGCTTGGATTGAAAATATTAATAGTGTTTTCAATTTCATTCTCATAGTTTTGTAGTTAAATAGAGTTAAAAGGTGGGTGCTGGAGGGTTGCATTAGATCCTAAGATCTAGGTGCAGTGCTCTCAGATCCAAGGCTCCTCACTGATGAAGGCCATAAGCCAGAAACTAGTCTGGGGATATTGGATGAGTAGGCATTAGATAGGGATTTTATGCACAAGCCTTCTGGCATCCATTGATTGCTCTTGTTAGCACAAGATGGCACTACTATATGGAGAGTGTTGTTTTGTTTTGAATTGTTTAATAACAATTATTGTGCTAGTATGAGATAGTGATCATGTGATGTTTAGTGGTTTAACACCAATCCTGCCTAATAGGATAATGGTGGCTATGGTTGTTAAAGAGCCAAAGACACCAAAATGTATGGGTGCTGAATTGAGTTCAGACCCATATGACTATATAAGCTATTGAGCTTGGATTGAAAATATTAATAGTGTTTTCAATTTCATTCTCATAGTTTTGTAGTTAAATAGAGTTAAAAGGTGGGTGCTGGAGGGTTGCATTAGATCCTAAGATCTAGGTGCAGTGCTCTCAGATCCAAGGCTCCTCACTGATGAAGGCCACAAGCCAGAAACTAGTCTGGGGATATTGGATGAGTAGGCATTAGATAGGGTATTATGCACAAGCCTTCTGGCATCCATTGATTGCTCTTGTTAGCACAAGATGGCACTACTATATGGAGAGTGTTGTTTTGTTTTGAATTGTTTAATAACAATTATTGTGCTAGTATGAGATAGTGATCATGTGATGTTTAGTGGTTTAACACCAATCCTGCCTAATAGGATAATGGTGGATATGGTTGTTAAAGAGCCAAAGACACCAAAATGTATGGGTGCTGAATTGAGTTCAGACCCATATGACTATATAAGCTATTGAGCTTGGATTGAAAATATTAATAGTGTTTTCAATTTCATTCTCATAGTTTTGTAGTTAAATAGAGTTAAAAGGTGGGTGCTGGAGGGTTGCATTAGATCCTAAGATCTAGGTGCAGTGCTCTCAGATCCAAGGCTCCTCACTGATGAAGGCCACAAGCCAGAAACTAGTCTGGGGATATTGGATGAGTAGGCATTAGATAGGGATTTTATGCACAAGCCTTCTGGCATCCATTGATTGCTCTTGTTAGCACAAGATGGCACTACTATATGGAGAGTGTTGTTTTGTTTTGAATTGTTTAATAACAATTATTGTGCTAGTATGAGATAGTGATCATGTAATGTTTAGTGGTTTAACACCAATCCTGCCTAATAGGATAATGGTGGCTATGGTTGTTAAAGAGCCAAAGACACCAAAATGTATGGGTGCTGAATTGAGTTCAGACCCATATGACTATATAAGCTATTGAGCTTGGATTGAAAATATTAATAGTGTTTTCAATTTCATTCTCATAGTTTTGTAGTTAAATAGAGTTAAAAGGTGGGTGCTGGAGGGTTGCATTAGATCCTAAGATCTAGGTGCAGTGCTCTCAGATCCAAGGCTCCTCACTGATGAAGGCCACAAGCCAGAAACTAGTCTGGGGATATTGGATGAGTAGGCATTAGATAGGGATTTTATGCACAAGCCTTCTGGCATCCATTGATTGCTCTTGTTAGCACAAGATGGCACTACTATATGGAGAGTGTTGTTTTGTTTTGAATTGTTTAATAACAATTATTGTGCTAGTATGAGATAGTGATCATGTGATGTTTAGTGGTTTAACACCAATCCTGCCTAATAGGATAATGGTAGCTATGGTTGTTAAAGAGCCAAAGACACCAAAATGTATGGGTGCTGAATTGAGTTCAGACCCATATGACTATATAAGCTATTGAGCTTGGATTGAAAATATTAATAGTGTTTTCAATTTCATTCTCATAGTTTTGTAGTTAAATAGAGTTAAAAGGTGGGTGCTGGAGGGTTGCATTAGATCCTAAGATCTAGGTGCAGTGCTCTCAGATCCAAGGCTCCTCACTGATGAAGGCCACAAGCCAGAAACTAGTCTGGGGATATTGGATGAGTAGGCATTAGATAGGGATTTTATGCACAAGCCTTCTGGCATCCATTGATTGCTCTTGTTAGCACAAGATGGCACTACTATATGGAGAGTGTTGTTTTGTTTTGAATTGTTTAATAACAATTATTGTGCTAGTATGAGATAGTGATCATGTGATGTTTAGTGGTTTAACACCAATCCTGCCTAATAGGATAATGGTGGCTATGGTTGTTAAAGAGCCAAAGACACCAAAATGTATGGGTGCTGAATTGAGTTCAGACCCATATGACTATATAAGCTATTGAGCTTGGATTGAAAATATTAATAGTGTTTTCAATTTCATTCTCATAGTTTTGTAGTTAAATAGAGTTAAAAGGTGGGTTCTGGAGGGTTGCATTAGATCCTAAGATCTAGGTGTAGTGCTCTCAGATCCAAGGCTCCTCACTGATGAAGGCCACAAGCCAGAAACTAGTCTGGGGATATTGGATGAGTAGGCATTAGATAGGGATTTTATGCACAAGCCTTCTGGCATCCATTGATTGCTCTTGTTAGCACAAGATGGCACTACTATATGGAGAGTGTTGTTTTTGTTTTGAATTGTTTAATAACAATTATTGTGCTAGTATGAGATAGTGATCATGTGATGTTTAGTGGTTTAACATTTAATGGTTGTAGTTATATATATATATATATATATATATATATATATATATATATATATATATATATATATATATATATATATATATATATATATATATATATATAACATTGAAATACTGTGAAATATGTTCTATATGAAATAAGATAGATGGCATATATTTCAACCAACTTATTAATCTATAACATTAAAACAGGCAAAACTCTCTATATGTATTGCCACTCAGAGCAAACTAGAGTAATCAATGGATGCCAGAAGGCTTGTGCATAAAAGCTCCATCTAGTGCCTACTCAACCAATATTCCCAGACTAGTTCCTGGCTTGTGGCTTTGCCTTAAAACCAATCTTGCCTAATAGGATATGGCTATTCAAGAACCAAAGTCACCAAAATGTATAGATACTGAAGTGAGTTCAGACCTATATGACTATATAGCGGATGATCTTGGATTAAAAATATTATGGTGTTTTCAATGTAAGACTCATAGTTTTGTAGTTAAGTAGAGATAAAAAGTGGCTGCTGGAGGGTTGCATAAGATCCTAAGATCTAGGTGCAGTGCTCTCAGATTAAAGACTCCTCACTGATGGAGGCCACATACTAGAAACTAACCTGGGGATATTGGATGAGTCGGCACTATATGGGGATTTTATGCACAAGCCTTCTTGCATCCATTGATTTCTCTGGCTTGCACTGAGTGATAATACATATAGAGAGTTTTGCCTGTTTTAATAACAGTTATAAACAAGCATAAGAAATGGTGATCATGTGATTTTATTGGCTTAATCTATAACATTAAATATCAGTGATTAATGGTTCTTTAATATGTCTATATTTATAATACTTTCTACATAATTTTTGCTTTCACCTTTCTCCCCAAAAAATAACATCAAACATTTGTTTATTCTAATTGATCATCTGAATAAAGTATACATATTTCTTTCAGAATGCTCTCATACTGAAACATCTTTTCTCATGTGATAACACATATAAGGAATGGTAGAAGCTATTTTTGAATTAAAGCTACACTGCAATGAAAAAATGCACCCAAAATAGTTTGCTAGTATGGCATGAGATTGGTTTTTCTAAATTAATAATAGCCTACATTGTGTCATGTTTATTTGAATCACATATGGAATATCTTACATTTAATAATGTAAAAAAATCCACACTATATATATATATATATATATTGAAGCAATGGATCTGAAGCCCGATCCATGCTTCACATCTTCCTATAAACTTAATTAGTATTGTAGACCTGAATTAAGTTTATAGTTCAATATCAGCAGGGTTTTGCATTAGAGTTAAAAATAATTATGCTTATCAAATGTGTATTACATTTAAATATTTTGTTTTAAATAAATTTCATTCTATTAATAAAAATTGCTTAACCTATTAGTCAAACATATATATACATCTAGCGTATATATATGAGTTAATGCAAAATTCTGCTGAAATAAAATGCTTATTCTACTATAAAAAAATAATAATATATTGTTGTTAAAATTTTGTTAAAATATTTAGTATGATTTGATTTTGAGATAAGCCTGCCAACATTTTCTAAAAGAATGTATAGTTTTAATTAGTGAGCCATTCAAGTGTAATTAAAGATGGCCTTCTCTTTCTTTCTTTTTAATTAAGAGAATTCAAACTTTGAAGTAAGAAAGTTAGAGTAAAAAAGTTAAAGTTATTTTTAGAAAGTGTTGCTTTGAAACAAAGGAGCATGGGGAGGCTTATCAAGATCTCAGATCATACAAACAATAGAAGGTAGCTGACAGAGAGGGTATAAATAGAAGGGAGAACAAAAGATTGATTATTCAGATTTTTCTTTTTGAAGAATTCACATGATTCAGATTTTTCTTTTTGAAGAATTCACATGATTCAGATTTTTCTTTTTGAAGAATTCACATATTCAGATTTTTCCTTTTGAAGGATTCAGTTGATTCTGATTTTCCTTGTGAAGGTGATTCTTTCAGATTTTGCTATTGCAAGGTGCATTCAGATTTCTCTTAGGAGAACTCTGTCAGATTTTGTTCGTGATTTTATTCCCAAAAGTCTACAACTGTTGTCTACAAATCATGAAGAAGTTTGAACCTGCTCAAGCTAAAAATCATATAAGTTTGATAGATTCTAATATGCTCGGCTAGGCAAATAAATAGCTTTGCCTATCGCCGAGGTTCCGGAATACCATTCAAAATGCCTTAATATCCACTCAATAGTCATCTGAACTCTGTGCCGTGTCTGGAGAACTTTTCGTGAAACCATACTACATATTTTCATTGTCCGGACAATTACATCTCGACGGTCGGATCAAGCCACGAACGCCGTAGGGAACATGACCAAGGAAAAAGGACGGTAATCGTATCTCCTCTATTGAACTATTTCTTATGCTACCTTTTGTTCATTTTTTTCTAATTGCTTCAGTGAATTGATATGTATTTGCTATGTAACCATTTTTATTAGACTAACCTTAAATATATATATTGTGTGATCATCTATCTATATGTAACCTTTTTCCCTTCGCTATTCTTCCTTACTAACCTGTGTAAATATTTAGTATTCCATTGCGGTTAAGTTTAATAGTTAATTTTTGTTCATTTAAAATCTCTTTCCAATTTTATTTATGTTTGTTAATTAAATACGAGTCAGTTTCTTTTGTGTGCCAACTTGATCTCTTTGATAACGCCTCTTTTGTCCGCCATTAGCTTTACGTATATCTGATTTAACTATATACGTTTTAAATAATTTTTAAACACTGTTTTTAGCGCAAAGCAATTAGAAATGCTTTGCGAAAGATCCTTTTTTTTATTGTACTTTATCGAGAAGATCGAGTTGACAATTTTATTAAAATTGGGAAAAGATTTAGACCGCAAACCTATTAATCCGTTTTTATTGTCTAATTATTTTGTTTCATTAATTTAGAGGAATAGCGGAGGCCATTATATCATTAGTCATATTATTAAAGTCATTAATTAAACATGATTTAACTATAAAAAGCTTGAGTTTCTTAATTATATTAAATGCTTTATTTTTACTTTTCAATGATCCAGGCACGCATAACGCAAAACACATATTTCTTAGTACTTTTGCACATTTAACTATTTAGCTCCTTAGGATTTCCCGTCCATGTCTCTACCGCTGTTGCTAAGCTTTGTGGCCGGTTGAAAAATAATTTATGTGTGGCTCAGATAGTGTTGTTCGGTTCATAATAGCTTCGAGACTAGACGAATAGGGCAGAGGTCATAGTATTCTTGATTTAATATCTCGCGTATGGTTGGCCTTGAGGTACTTTCGCCTAGTATTCGAACTGGGTTAAATCAACATACATCATCTGACTGTCACAGTAGATTTTTTTTTTTCCGTAATTCTGGACGCCCATCGTGTGGCTATTCGAAATTTTCCATACCCTGCAATGCCCTGTATAACATTTGTATGTGTGTATAATGTTTTTTCTTTTTCTGTTTTAAATTAATGAATAATATATATGTAGATTTTTTTTCCCGGGTTTGTACACACATATATATAATGTTTTTTTTAAATAACACGAAATAATTGTTAGTTATACGTAATTTTTTTGCTTCTAGTTTGTCGCAGTGGGACGAATGTCATTTTTTTAAAATTAAAAATTAGTACCCTGAGAAGTTTGTTTTAGTTTAATACATTTATATAAAAATATATGTATAATTTTTCCGAGTTTTGTTTCCTAATGTGAGCCAAATGTCATTTTTTTAAATTAATTAAAAAGTTAAATGTGTCATAAGGTAAAAAAATTTTTTTCCGAGTTTAGTATATATATGTAATGAATAGTTTATATTTAAAAAGTTAACACTCCGTTAGTTGTTTTTTTTGTGTGATTATAAAATTAGATTTCAGAATTAAACCAATTTTTTTTGCCTAATGAATAGATTTGTCATGGCCAGTTCGCCATATTTGTTTTCGTATAAAGTAGATAGCTTCGATGAGGCGGAAGTGTCAAATATATACCCACCCGCCCTCCCTTAAATTAGCTTTCGTACTTTAGATTATTTTTAGTATTGCTCAAATATGAGAAGTTTTGAAATAATAATGTTTTTCGAAATATAACATATATACGATAGTGTTAATATTTTAGTAAAAATTACAAATAGATAATAAAAAAATTTTTCCGTTTGTATAAATTTTTGTAAAGATCTTAGATAACATTTTTTTTCCGTTAATTGAAATTTTTTTTGAAGATCAAAAAGTTTTTGATAAGTTCAAATTAACACGTGTCAACGTATGGTGTTAGCAAATATTTTTTTCACTTTCTCTGCGTTTCGTTTCTTTATATTGAATAATTGTAATCATGTAAATTTTTTTTTCTTTCCTTTTTAAAGATTTTGAAATTACGTTTCCTCGCAAACATATATAAATTAAGTTTTGTTTCAATACTAGCAAACTTAATTTTATCTTATAAGAAAAGTAAATGCGTATGTTCGTTAATAAATATATATATTAAAGATATATTTTTGTATAACATATATGTCAGCCACCCTTTAGTTAAGATTTTTTTTCTTCTCTCATTTCGGATTATGCTATTGAATCATTTATTGAGTAACCGTTAGGTGAAGACCCTTTGAGTAACCGTTAGGTGAAGCCCTTGTTTTTTTAGTGATCGTTTTTGGTGAAGATTCCCTTAGTAACCGTTTAGGTGAAGACCCCTTACACTGTAGAGTTCTCAATTGCTGAGTAGCCTGAAATAATAGGTCTATGTCTGCAATCATTGTTTCCGTGTCATAGTTGTGACCAGCGTTACTTGCCTGAAATAATAGGAGTATGCGGTTTGCAATATGACATCTTTCTAATAAATTCATGTACATGATAATAAAAGAAATATTTGTATAGGTATATCTGTTTGTATATTTATATGTAGTCATATATATGCTTATTTAGTGATGTACATATTCATATATATGGATGCATATGGTATACACTTCGTTATAGTTCGGTAAAACCCGTTTTTATATAAATGTTTTTTGAAACAGTTTTTGATCTCAATGCGTGATTCTGTAAAATTGCTTGATAATTGTTAATCTATTTCGGGTTGTGACCAAAATGGTAGTTGGTTTCGATCCCAGGTTCATAATTCGGAGTGGCAGTTATCATGGGATTTTACTTTTATTTTTAATTTTTTGTGTATATTTTGTTTTGTTAATCATACTTTGGCTGTTTGAATTTTTTTTTGTGTCTTGACCAAAATGGTAACTGGTTTCGATCCCAGGTCAGACAAATTACCGTACTTAGTTGTTATACGTCTTAGATTTAAATAATATTGTGTCATTTAAAATAGCATTTACTTATTCATGCAGAGATTATTTTTTTCGTTCAGCAGAATCAAATTAAATTTTTTTTAAAGTGAACTGAAACGCAAAGTAAAATTTTAATTGCATTGAAACTTTATAAACCCTTATCAATGTGTGCTTGGATCATTATCCATTAATATGTATATTTGATATGGCCATTGTCTTGTCGACTGGCGCCCTTCTCAAATAAATTTGTCGGCAAGTGCAATCTCTCATATCAGATGTCAAATAAACCAAACTATAGTAGATGATCAAAATAACAATGTATGTGTAGTGAGCCAAAATAATTTTGAAACATGACTTATGTATATTTTGCTCACATATTCCTTTTGAAATATAAACTTGTGTATTAATGTAAATGCATTTTTTTAGTTGTTTCAGGTGTCAGAGAAAGCCAGGTCAAGCTGTAAGTTTATTATTTTTAATGATATAGTAACAAAGTAGCAGTGATATTTAAGTGAAATATATAAAAATAAATAAATAAAGTGAGGAGAATATATGTAGTATAAATATTAAAACAGACACGGCAGGATTTGATATTTTTTTCATGAACAAACAGACACATAGGCATAGGTTTAAGATGGGACCTCGTGAGGTAGGCAAAGTTAATTTCTGAAAACATAAATAAAGAATTTAGAATACTGACTTATTTTTTAAAGAACTAAAATTTTTCTTCACATACAGGATATAGCTCCTAGATACACGTAATACAATATACTTATATAGATTGTTATTAAAATACGTTTTAGAAATAAATTGTGATTTTTGTGTAGCAAAATAGCCAATAAAAAAAATGGACCAACCGAAGAAAGTTGCAGATTATGACAGCGATGAGGAGGTAATGCTCAACCTTCCAAATACAGCAACATCGACTCATAGTGACCAAGAAAACAATGTGAAAGATCTCGTCAAAGAAATGAGACAAGAATACAAAATGATGATGAACATGTTCCAAGAATTCATGAATATGACATCACAGAGACTGAACCGTTTGGAGGAAAACATGGCTCTCCACCAACATACTATTGTGACAAAAGTATTGCCAGATGAGGATACTCACTTTAAATGGCAACCCCAACAGAAGCAAGATGATACTCATGTTAAATCATTAATTAATAATGAATTGGGTATGGATATTCACCACTTGGACTTGCAATGTGAAGAGGAACATGGACAAATTGGTGAGGATAGTGAAAAAACAAACAATCAACAGCCGTCGAACCCTATCCATGTGCAACAAGGCAACCAAATACTTACACCATTTATAATTAACCCTGTAACATCTCCTGTGGCAAAGTTTATCCACATACAATGTTTTAGAGGGGAACCAGGTGGAAACCCTAGACACCACCTAGATAGTTTAAAGATGTTTTTCAAATTCCAGAATATGACTGAAGAAGAAAAAGTGGCGATCTCCAGTCATCATTTGAAAGAAGCTGCTAGAGACTGGTGGAACACTCTGTCTGATCAACCAGTAACATTTAGGGAATATGAGCAAGCAGTGATGTCTATGTATTGGAGTGCAGAGCGACAGGAAGGTTTAATGTATTCCATCATGCATGAAAGATACCCAGCTAACCATCAAGAGACTTATGCTCAGTTTTTTATTAGACAGGTAAATAGAATAAAAACGCTAAATGCATTCAATTATCCGGAAATGCAAATAGTGAGAATGATTAGGCACAACATGCCACCTTGGATAAGGAAAATATTGATAAGTGCTCAAAGGCAAGATATTCAAGGTACAATTCATATATTAACAGATATTGACTACGGAAATGTAGAAGAGAATCAAAATGATAGGGTCTTGAGCCAGTCCAAAAATACAAGGCAGTACATACCACCAGACCCCGGAAAATTTAGAAATTAAAAACATAAATATGCAAGTTAAAAATAGATACATACCATGTTAGACTAAATACAACACAGACCCGATTTAAGACAGAAGATTGAATTATGGATAAACCATTAGATATAGTAAAGTAAAGAAAACACCGTAGGTAGCAACAAATTAAATATTACAGCAAATAAAGAGTAGGCTTGAACTCACCTGGCACAAAATTCTTACCTCTGACCTGAAGCAACAGCATTTTTTTTTAACATTTTTTTTTTGCTCACTAACTATTGGGAAATGAAGCAATGGATCTGAAGCCCAATCCATGCTTCACATCTTCCTATAAACTTAATTAGTATTGTAGACCTGAATTAAGTTTATAGTTCAATATCAGCAGGGTTTTGCATTAGAGTTAAAAATAATTATGCTTATCAAATGTGTATTACATTTAAATATTTTGTTTTAAATAAATTTCATTCTATTAATAAAAATTGCTTAACCTATTAGTCAAACATATATATACATCTAGCGTATATATATATGAGTTAATGCAAAATTCTGCTGAAATAAAATGCTTATTCTACTATAAAAAAATAATAATATATTGTTGTTAAAATTTTGTTAAAATATTTAGTATGATTTGATTTTGAGATAAGCCTGCCAACATTTTCTAAAAGAATGTATAGTTTTAATTAGTGAGCCATTCAAGTGTAATTAAAGATGGCCTTCTCTTTCTTTCTTTTTAATTAAGAGAATTCAAACTTTGAAGTAAGAAAGTTAGAGTAAAAAAGTTAAAGTTATTTTTAGAAAGTGTTGCTTTGAAACAAAGGAGCATGGGGAGGCTTATCAAGATCTCAGATCATACAAACAATAGAAGGTAGCTGACAGAGAGGGTATAAATAGAAGGGAGAACAAAAGATTGATTATTCAGATTTTTCTTTTTGAAGAATTCACATGATTCAGATTTTTCCTTTTGAAGGATTCAGTTGATTCTGATTTTCCTTGTGAAGGTGATTCTTTCAGATTTTGCTATTGCAAGGTGCATTCAGATTTCTCTTAGGAGAACTCTGTCAGATTTTGTTCGTGATTTTATTCCCAAAAGTCTACAACTGTTGTCTACAAATCATGAAGAAGTTTGAACCTGCTCAAGCTAAAAATCATATAAGTTTGATAGATTCTACTATGCTCGGCTAGGCAAATAAATAGCTTTGCCTATCGCCGAGGTTCCGGAATACCATTCAAAATGCCTTAATATCCACTCAATAGTCATCTGAACTCTGTGCCGTGTCTGGAGAACTTTTCGTGAAACCATACTACATATTTTCATTGTCCGGACAACTACATCTCGACGGTCGGATCAAGCCACGAACGCCGTAGGGAACATGACCAAGGAAAAAGGACGGTAATCGTATCTCCTCTATTGAACTATTTCTTATGCTACCTTTTGTTCATTTTTTTCTAATTGCTTCAGTGAATTTATATGTATTTGCTATGTAACCATTTTTATTAGACTAACCTTAATTATATATATATTGTGTGATCATCTATCTATATGTAACCTTTTTCCCTTCGCTATTCTTCCTTACTAACCTGTGTAAATATTTAGTATTCCATTGCGGTTAAGTTTAATAGTTAATTTTTGTTCATTTAAAATCTCTTTCCAATTTTATTTATGTTTGTTAATTAAATACGAGCCAGTTTCTTTTGTGTGCCAACTTGATCTCTTTGATAACGCCTCTTTTGTCCGCCATTAGCTTTACGTATACCTGATTTAACTATATACGTTTTAAATAATTTTTAAACACTGTTTTTAGCGCAAAGCAATTAGAAATGCTTTGCGAAAGATCCTTTTTTTTATTGTACTTTATCGAGAAGATCGAGTTGACAATTTTATTAAAATTGGGAAAAGATTTAGACCGCAAACCTATTAATCCGTTTTTATTGTCTAATTATTTTGTTTCATTAATTTAGAGGAATAGCGGAGGCCATTATATCATTAGTCATATTATTAAAGTCATTAATTAAACATATGATTTAACTATAAAAAGCTTGAGTTTCTTAATTATATTAAATGCTTTATTTTACTTTTCAATGATCCAGGCACGCATAACGCAAAACACATATTTCTTAGTACTTTTGCACATTTAACTATTTAGCTCCTTAGGATTTCCCGTCCATGTCTCTACCGCTGTTGCTAAGCTTTGTGGCCGGTTGAAAAATAATTTATGTGTGGCTCAGATAGTGTTGTTCGGTTCATAATAGCTTCGAGACTAGACGAATAGGGCAGAGGTCATAGTATTCTTGATTTAATATCTCGCGTATGGTTGGCCTTGAGGTACTTTCGCCTAGTATTCGAACTGGGTTAAATCAACATACATCATCTGACTGTCACAATATATATATATATATATATATTGTAATGGATATACTCAGTTAATGCTTAGAATTACTTCTTTTTCATGCACCACAAATGAATTTATAACCTAAACCTACATCATGATAAACTCATGAATTTATAAGGCACCAATGAGTCTAAAGATACATATTTTTACTTGGCAAATAAAAAAAATTCAATAAAGAAATGACTTACTATCTAATGAGTGTGTAGTCTGGCATATGTGAATCAATGCTTTCTAAATAAAATAACTTGTAGAATAGGAAAAATGAAATTATGTGCAGTTTAATAATAATATATAAGTTTACTGATGTATTTAATAATAATATATAAGTTTATTAATATATAAGTTTATTAAAATAATAAAAATAATTCAACTATTGTAATTTAAAATAATTCATAGTATTATTATAATCTGTTCATGCTAGATTACAATTGCAAAACATGTGATCTACATCTTAAAAAATTATTAAAATACATGTTCAGTAGAGGGTTAATATATATGATCTTTCACACAGTAAAAAAATTTTTTTAAATATCTCATATCTTAGATTAAGTAATGCTTTAAACATAGTTCTTGCTTTTATATGTTTAGAATAAACTTTAAATATTAACTATAATTTTAATTTTGATTTGTTTTCTAAATATTAACATCAATGATCAGTTTAAGTCTTACTTATTTAATCTATTAATTAGATCAATGTCAAATAATGTAAACTGTTAATAATTTCAATTTTAAAGGAAAGAAATTTGAAGGATGTATATCAGCAATATTATTATTATTTTAAATATTGAAGATAAAGTTAAAGTTAGTTTAGAAAATAACTCTAGAAATTATTTCTTTATATTGGTGTTTGTTACTAAGTCAACATTTTAGCATTTGGATTGCAGTTGCATTCTTTCATATTTTTTTACATTCCTTTGATAATAAATGATGACTTAGGATTCCATGGACATTGTTACTAGATAGTTAGTATCTAATTATTTTATTTTATTAAATACTATGAATCATATCAAATCCAAAGGTTCAATTGTTTCAAATGGTTCAGCATAGTATTTGTTGTTCATTTAATTTATTTTTGCATTCATAAAATATGAGGAACTCATGTTTTTTTTTAGTATTATCTACTCAAAGTACATCATAGCTTTAATAAAGTCCACAGAATATTTAAGAAAAGTGGGTAAAATGAACAAAATCTTTACCAATAAAAAAATTGTTCTTTTTTGCTGAGTTTTTCCACTACCTGGCAACAACAACAACACATTCTTTAAACTAGCTCATGACACATAAATATTCCTTTTTTTAATCTTAACAAAATCTATTTTTATTTGCTACAACAATAAAAATATTTCATTTTTATTTTAACTTAAATAAATCATTAATTCATTCTATATTCTTTCAAAATTTTAATTTATTCATTAAACATAAATGTTTCCTAATTGTTTATTTATTTATCTGTATATTTATTATTATAAAATGATGAAAATTTTGAAATTATTAAAGTGGTAGATAATGCACTATTTTTTAAATATTATGAATTCCTGTGCACTTGTCCACTAGTAAGAATTTACAACACTTAAGTGAATCACTTAAGTTTAAAGCATATTTGTATATACATCAACTATCACTGACCATTCTTAAATCAGGGCTGAGTCTATTGTGTGCCAGACATTATAATCAAATATTGGATTGAACAAATTTAGTTAACCTATCACAGGAGAAAGACAGTGTCTTATTTATAACGAACCATGATTACACTTATATGACTTATAAATGTAAATCTATTATTATAAAGCACTGAAAATTTTGAAATTATTAAAGTGAAAGTTAAACTTCGGTAATGCTGTTTCTTAAGTATTATAAATCTTCAAGTAGGTGTTTAAAAATGAGACATGGTCTTTTCCTTTGCGATAGGTTAACTAAATTTGTTCATTTCAGTATTTGATTATAACATCAGGCACACAATAGACTCAAGTCCGGATTTAAGCATGGTCAGTGAGAGTTGGTGTATATACAAATATACTCTAAACTTAAGCGATTCACTTAAGTTTTTTAAACTCTTAATGGTGGGTGAGTACATTGAGATTTATAATATTTAAGAAATAGGATGTTATTGGAGATTGACTTCTGTTTTAATAATTATCTGCATATTATAGGAAGACAATAAATAATTGATGTGCATGTTACAATATACATACATACATACATACATACATATTAAACATTAAAAAATATGTATAAAAATATTAAAATATTTTTGTAGTATATTTTAATTTATTACTGTTTTTTAACTTTTCATTTTTATGCTTGGTATTAAATAAAAATGATTTATTTATTGCTTTTTAATTTTTCATGCTATAATACATTATTATGTTACAGATATTTTATTTTAAAATATTTAACTTTTTTGTAATTTATATTTGAATAATTTTTTCAATTCTATTTACAGTAGCTTTATAAAAAATCTACAATTTTTTATTATATTGACAAGTTTAACAAACATCAGCATAACTAATTGAATTATTAATAGCGGTAATGGTGACTGCTGATATTAATATTATTTTTTGTATTTGAGTTGATACTATTTGTTATCTATTTAATT
>JAQFVV010009180.1:0-16095 GCA_028023455.1 Epiperipatus broadwayi | reverse complement strand
CACTTAGATTTCAGTTAAGTATTCTGTTTTTGGGTTGATGTTTTGGGTCTAGTGTCAGTTCTTCACAACTCTACTGGCAATGAGCCATAGCCCCGAGGCTCCATGGTCTGGAGATAAGAGTGTTCTGGATGAGATTTGAAAATATTCTCATAACAGCACTTGTTAATTTTCTGAGCTTGTTGAAGCTATTGGTAAACTCCTCTATATGCATTTTTGTAATTACACAGCTCTGTAAAAGTAATGTCATGTTATATACATGAGCTTGCTTTATTAATTATTATAATTTTACCTTTAAGGCTTTGGCTATGCAGCCTAGTAGAATGTAGTGAATCTGAATATTCTTCAGTCCATATAGCCTATTTAGGTTAGAATGGCTAGTTTAAAGACATTTTCCATGTAGAGAAAAATTGAGTTATAACTGTCATCCTCGTTTGAAATAAATTGTAGTTTTTTGAGTTGGTGCTTTTGGGTCTGGTGTAGGATATTTCAGCTCTCCACTATGTGAGAGCCATAACCCAAAACCATAAGTCTGGAGATAAGAGTGTTCCTGGATAGAGATTTCAAATATTTCTCATAACCGCACTTGTTAATTTACGAACTTGTTAGAGCTATTGGTCAGATACTCTATGTGCATTTTTCTTAATTACAAGCTCATAAAAGTAATGTCATATTATATCTGACTTGCTTTAATAATTAGTATAATTTTACCTTTAAGGCTTTGGCTATGCTGAGCCTAATAGAATATAGTAGATCTGAATATACTTCAGTCCCAGATAGCTATTTACGGATTTAAAGACATTTTCATGTCCGAAAAATTCAGAGTTTCTTCTTAAATATACGTTTGAAATAAGTGCTAGTTTTTTGAGTTGATATTTTAGGTCTAGTGTCAAGATATTCTAGCTCTCCACTGGCGTGGGCCTCGCCCGAAACCATGGTCTGGAGATAAGAGTGTTCTGGATAGAGATTTTAAATATTTCTCATAACCGCACTTTTGTTAATTTACGAGCTTGTTAGAGCTATTGGTACGCTCTCTATGTGCATTTTCGTAATTACAAGCTCATAAAAGTAATGTCATGTTATATATGACTTGCTTTATTAATTATTATAATTTTACCTTTGAGGCTTTGGCTGCTGAGCCATATTAGAATATGGTAGATCTGAATATACTTCAGTCCCTTATGGCCTATTTAAGTTAGATAGCTGGATTTAAAAGACATTTTCATGTCCGAAAAATTCAGAGTTTCAGCTAATAAATATACGTTTGAAATAAGTGCTAGTTTTTGAGTTGATGTTTTAGGTCTGGTGTCCGAATATTCTAGCTCTCCACTAGCGTGGGCCAAGCCCGAAACCCACTGGTCTGGAGATAAGAGTGTTCTGGATGGAGATTTTAAATATTTTCATAACTGCCACTTGTTGGTAATTTACGAGCTTGTTAGAGATGTTGGTTACGCTCTCTATGTGCATTTTTGTAATTACAAGCTCCTAAAAGTAATGCATGTTATATATGACTTGCTTTATTAATTATTATAATTTTACCTTTGAGGCTTTGGCTTATGCTTAGGCCTATTGGAATATGGTAGATCTGAATATACTTCCCAGTCCCATATAGCTATTCAGAGATTAGATAGCTGGATTCAAGGAACATGTTTCATGTCCGAAGAATTCAGGGTTTCTTCATAAATATACGTTTAAAAATAGTGCTAGTTTTTGAGTTGATATTTTAGGTCTGAGTGTCCGAATATTCTAGCTTTCTCCACTAGCGTGGGCCATAAAGCCCGAAACCTTGGTCTGGAGATAAGAGTGTTCTGGATAGAGATTTTAAATATTTCTCATAAACGCACTTGATTAATTCCTGAAGCTTCATTAAGAGCTGTTGGTACGCTCTCTATGTGCATTTTTTTAATTACAAGCTCATAAAAGTAATGTCATGTATATATGACTTGCTTTGCCAATTATTATAATTTTACCTTTAAAGGCTTTGGCTATACTGAGCTATTAGAATATGAGTAGATCTGGAATATAACTTCAGTCCCATATAGCTATTTAAGTTAGATAGCTGGATTTAAAGACATTTTCATGTCCGAAAAATTCAAAGTTTCCTTCACTTAAATATACGTTTGAAATAAGTGCTAGTTTTTTGAGTTGATATTTTAGGTCTAGTGTCCAGATATTCTAGCTCTCCCCTGGCGTGGGCCTCTCAGCCAGAAACCATGGTCTGGAGATAAGAGTGTTCTGGATAGAGATTTTAAATATTTCTCATAACTTAACATATTAATTTCTGGAAGCTTGTTAGAGCTATTACAGGTACGCTCTCTATGACTTGCATTTTTATAATTACAAGCTCATAAAAGTAATGTCACATATTATGTATGACTTGCTTTAATAATGGTATTATAATTTTACCTTTAAAGGCTTTGGCTAGATACTGAGCCTGTTAGAATAGGTAGATCTGAATATACTTGAAAGTCCCATACAGCTATTTAGGATTAGATAGCTGGATTTAAAAGACAGTACCATGCCTTAAAAAAGAATTCAGGGTTTGCTTCTTCAAATATACGTTTTGAAATAAGTGCTAGTTTTTTACGAGTTGATATTTTAGGTCTTGTGTCCGAATATTCTAGCTCTCCACTGGCGTGGGCCATAGGCCCGAAACCATGGTCTGGAGATAAGAGTGTTCTGGATAGAGATTTTAAATATTTCTCATAACAGCACTTATATCCAATTTACAAGCTTGTTAGAGCTATTGGTACGCTCTCTATGTGCATTTTTGACATTACAAGCTCTCATAAAAGTAATGTCATGTTATATATGACTTGCTTCAGTAATTAATATAATTTACCTTTAAAGCTTTGGCTATGCATGAGCCTATTAGAAGATATGGTAGATCTGAATATACTTCAGTCCCATATAGCCTATTTAAGTTAGATAGGCTGGATTTAAAGACATTTACATTATCCGAAAAAATTCAGAGTTTCTTCTGCCAAATATTCGTTTAGAAATGCGTGCTAGTTTTTAGAGTTGATATTTTAGGTCTAGTGTCCAAGATCTTCTAGCTCTCCACTGGCGTGGGCCATAAGCCCGAAACTATTTAATCTGGAGATAAGAGTCTTCTGGATAGAAATTTTAAATATTTCTCATATCTTAACCCTTATTAATTTCTGAGCTTGGGTTAGAGCTATTGGTACACTCCTCTATCTGTGCATTTTAGTAGTTACAAGCTCATAAAAGTAATGTCATGTTATATATGACTTGCTTTATTAGTGATTACAATTTTACCTTTAAGGCTTTGGCTATGCTGAACCTATTAGAATATGGTGGATCTGAATATACTTCAGATCCATATCAGCTATTTAAGTTAGATATCTGGATTTAAAGACATTTTCATGTCCGAAAAATTCAGAAGTTTCTTCTTAAATATACGTTTTAAATAAGTGCTAGTTTTTAGAGTTGATCTTTTCAGGTCTAGTGTCCGAATATTCTAGCTCTCCACAGAAACATCAGAGCCATAATCCCCGAAACCATGATCTGGAGATAAGAGTGTTCTGGATAGAGATTTTAAATATTTCTCATAACCTCACTTGATACAATTTACGAGCTTGTTAGAGCTAAGTTGGTACGCTCTCCTATTTGCATTATTTATTTGTTTAGTTATTCATATTAATGTCGGTAACCTACTTGATTTATAGCGATTTCCCTTTTTAACAGTGAATTCCTAAACATACGCAATATTTTACATAAAATGCATAATAGAAAACCCATGTTTTTAATTAGATTTATTAGTTAGTCATTTTACGTTAAGGCATTATATAATTAAAAAGATCATATTGTAAATACTATAAATCAAATATTCATTTGTGAAAGATTATTATTTCGTGTTTATAAAATAGTAACTTTATTAATAATAAATTAGTGAAATCTAATAGCAATGAATTATATATAGTTTACAGATCACTACCTCATTGGCACATAGATCTTCCCCGCCTATATTGAACGAATGATTTAATTAATGTTGTATAATGTTTTCCAAATATTAGAAACTAGTAAAGAAAGTAAACTCTGTTATGCTAACCAGTTATTTAATTGCATTAAAGCAATATTGATAAAACAAACCTGGAAGTCTATATTGCTTTTATTATTAAATATTAACCTCCAGATATTGTATTGGTAATTTGAAACTGGCTTAAACATACATACTTATTTAAATTCTTATCCTAGTTAGATAATTTATTCATGAGTTTGCTTATTCATTTATATATAAATTCCATTAGTAAAGTAAAGATGAGTAATGACAGTAATTTTATGTAATTCATTTTTAAATCTCCGTGAGCTAGCTGGCCATACAAAAGGAGTTTGTGCATAATAATAATATGTACTGTGTAGAGATGATAAAGGAGTTCAAAAGAGATATAAAATGTGTTATCAAAACTTGACCAGTTACAATATACATGTACATAAGCGTATATCTGTATAATAGGTATTCCTATATTTAAACACTTAATTGTATAAACATTGTTATATATGTATTAGTTCACTTATATATGATAATTAAAGCTGTAATGTAATAGATTTAATAAGCATTACAAAACAATTATATTTATATTTTAAATCTTTATTTTATAAATTTAGTGTATAAATTTATTCATTGTTGACCCAGGACTCGCATATATAATTTCAATTCCAGGTGTGACCAACATACTATATATAGCAGAATGTTGCCACTAAAATAATTTAGTTTAAAATATTGAATAATTCACACTGGCAAAAATATCCAAAGCCTACATGCACCTGTGTTAGATTTGCATGGAGGTCAGGCAGAGATTTTAAAAATAACAAAATTTAAAACATATTTTGGACAAACCAAAATCATCCAAGCAGCACTATTTTTAATCTGCTAGAGATTTTCTTTTGTCTTTGACTAAGATGTTAATGCAAAATTTAAAAGATGCTAAATTTAAGAATTAAAATTTAAAAGTTGTAAACAAGTTAACCTTTTAACCGCTAATTATATTATTGGTTGTATGAGGTAAAAATCAAATCTTTTAAAAATAGCCAAGCGCTCACAAACTGAAGACAAAGCCTATTATTAAAACATATTAACAGCCTATAATATTAAATTCAACTCGAATCGTTTATAAAAAGTATATTACTAATTTTTCAGGTTAGAAGAAGGAGTGAAAGTTCTTTAACAAAATAATTATAATATTTTATTGATTCTATAAATCATTCCAATTTAGAGCAACATAAAAACTTTATATTATAAACAAAGAGGTTGACTTTCACCGTTATAGAAAAGTAAATATTTTCTTTTAAATATTTCTTTCAATATTTTAACTAAAATCTTCAATATTTTTAGAAAATAATTTTGTTTTTTAAGTATATTTTTCAAAAAACTGGATTTAATTTCTGAAATTACTATTCTTTATACTTAAAATTACGTTACTAAATGAAAAATCTCAGCGTCTTTCTTTATTTTCTTAGATCAATGCGGTTTCTTTGTTCTTTCCAGCCAATCTAAAATGTCTTTGTCGGCTGACACCACACACCTAACAACCAATTACAAATGATGTTCTTTCTTTGTTTAGGGTTAAATCGCGTTTTTTTATTTTTTACTTGTCAAAATATTCAGAAGAGAGGCATCATCTTACAGAACTTTTAAAAACCTATTCAAAACCTATCAAACAAATCTGCAGCATAAGAGCAGCAGAAGTTAGAGTGATGTCAGATGTCTATGAAGAGCTTCTTAGAAGGCGGGAAAAGAGATTATGGGTTTATGGAGGAGGGTAAATTCTAATATAAAACACAAATCTCTCACTTATAAAGTTAACCAGTTGCTGCTGGGAGGGCTATGTTCATTTAAAAATTAATATAAGTGACTAGGAAAGTCCCAACTTTGCTATCTTCCTTCAAAAGAATGGTGATCTTCCACCAACTGCAAGTCATCATCATCACTGTGGAATGGAGACCAGGCCTGCTGCTTCGCCAATGAAGACTACCAAGAAGACAAACTATTCAGAGAAATGCAGTATCTATTCAATGATGGAAAATTCTGCCAGAAGAATTGGTAATAATTCTTCTCCACAGAGCTCTATAAATCTCTTAAAATATTCTTAACTAATTCTTTCCTTCAGCTATCTTAGCAATGAATATTCATAGCATAATCCTCAATTAAATAAACTGCTTAAAATAAAGTTTCTAAACTTGAAATAATTAAATCTGTGTTTATATTAAATCTAATATAACTATAACAATCTTACTATAAAACTGAATATAATGTAATTTTTAAGTTAACTTCTTTTCAAATGTAACGCTAATCAGTTATTATTTAACTTTTATAATCTGAAATTCATACTTATTCTGTTTGATTATTTATTTTATTCTTAATTTATATATTATGATATGCCATAATTTCAAGGCAGATATAAGTAACTTAGTAAATTTTAGAGAAATGATTAGAAGGTCTCAGTAGAATATTTCTGCTGTTTTAAGCAAACAAAATCTCTGTTTTAGAATTTATTCTTATATATAACAACAGATTGCTATGTACTCATTGTTATATGTATATGTTTAATTAAGCTATTATGTATTAGATTGTCAGTAGGGTTTTGCGATTATTATATATCTTAGTTAGATAATGGCAGAGATGATCCTAAAAGCATATTAATAATTATTGATTAAACCTGAAATATGCTTTTATCCTCCCTAGTTTATTATAGAAATATACAGATTCAATATTTTTAAACTAACACTTTTAATGAAACCACCTCTTAGCATGTTTAAAATATGCTAATTTAAGAACTGGATTAACCCTTTGAGACTGAAAACAGCTCATTTACGCTTAAAAAAAAGTTTGCAATTTCGACCGTAATAGCGTGCAAACCGTATGCATCACAGTTCGCTTTTTTTTCTTTCTCTCCGCCATTTTTCTATCTTTTTGTACGTCTAAAATTTTTTCTGTGCGATGAAAATTAGATTTTTTGGTAGGAATTTTTGTAAAGTACATTATTAAGAATTTTGTAAATTTTTTTATCTTTCTAGATTTTATCAATTGATAAAAAAAATATCACGGAGAAAACAATTATTTTGCGCCGCTAAACGTAATTATGATTCTAACGAACTTTTCTGTTGATGTGTTTGATTTTGAGGTTTCGTATTCCCCATTACCTGTAAGTATTCAACATTCATCATCATGGATCTCCCACTGATATATAATAATTGCTTGTAATTCCTTTGGGTTATTTATTTTATTTTCTGTTTTTATATATTTCATTGTAGATAAGTTTTTATTCATTTTATAGCATACTTTGCTATTATGGTTTGCTATGTAATAATGCATAATTTAGCTCACTCTTACCCTCATGATATTCCAATAATGTAGTAATTATTTTTTACATGCATAACTTAGAATTTACACATTTTTTATTCGTTTCATTATAGATAACTTTTTATTCATTTGATAGTAGTACTTTGCTATTATGGTTTTCTATGTAATAATGCATAATTTAGCTCTCCTCTCCCAGTTGCTCCACATCATCATCAGTTATTTGCAAATTGATTTTGCTCATGCATTTATATTTTCAACTAATTTGCAAACTGTCTTCCAAACTATCCACTCTGTTCTGTGAAACTAACACAGGTGAAAAAATACCATACCTCACAATGCTGAATCAACAGTCATCACATCATCCCACTCATATATAATAATTGCTTGTAATTCCTTTTTGATTATTTATTTTATTTTATTTACTATATTTTTTATTCATTTTATTTTAGAAACAAATTTTTAAATTATTTATTTACATATATTGGCAATTAGGATTTGCCATGAAATAATGCATAATTTATCTCACATCCCACCCCTGATTTTTCAATAACTAACAAGTCATTATTTTTTACCCCCATAACTTAGAATTTACTATGTTGTTATTCATTTTATTTTAGAAACAAATTTTTAAATTATTTATTTGCATATTGGGGATTATGTTTTGCCATGAAATAATGCATAATTTATCTCGCCCCCTACCCTGATTTTCAATAATATAGTCATTATTTTTTACCCCCATAACTTAGAATTTACTAAAGTTATTTTTTTTTTGATCATCACTAAAACCTTGCATTTCTAATAGATATCCCGCATAGAGGGCCTAGAAAAACAACTGCTTGCAAAAATAGAACATACAGAATGTCAAGCAGAAAAACGAAATACACCAACAATCTGTAACTCAGGTAGGTCATGTTATATATTATTTTTTTCTGCATTTTATGTACAAATGTGATGAAGCTGTCTATGAAATTGTCATTTTAGGCTATATCTTTCAAAATTGAGAGTTTGTGAACCAATGCAAAAAATAAAGATATGTAAAAATGTGAAAAATCTCCTTTTTAATTATTTTTTTGTGGTAATGACTATTTTATCAGCTTCATTACATTCTTTCACATTTGCACTTTCTAAAAATGTATATATATTTGTTATTTATTGTAATAAATTAGACATTTCATTTAAAATTGTATGTCCTGTAATTTTTTCTGGGAATTCAAAATGGCCGTTCAGGTCTCTAGGGGTTTATAGGATATTTCTGAAATGAAACTATAGAATTTTGTGCATTTAAATTTATCTTTCATTTTAGTATTAGTATTATTGAGTAAGCATTACGAATGTGTTTTTACTAAACACTATATAATTAAAATTATCCCAAATCCAAAATTCAACCAGACCAACCAAGAAATAATAATAAAACACAACCAAAGGTTTCACTGCTATAAGCAGATTTCTCAAGTGTAAAGAACTACAAAAACTACACCATATATATAATATTAAACATTACCCACAAATCCATTTACTTCCCATCCACCCTTAATATTAAACAAACTTTTAAATAAGTTAATTGCTTCATAATAATAAATTTTCAATAACAAAGATTCTTTAATTCTTTTTTTTTTCATATGTCATAGCATCGGCCGGGACGCGAACCCACACCCGTCTGCAACCAACTACTTGCTTGCAAGGCGAGTGCGATGACCTCTTGGCTAACAACACCTTCTTTTGATTTCATTTCTCTCAAAGAAATCATGGACATACAAAGCAGAACTAAGATATCTATTTCTAACTCTACTTTTATGAACCTTTATTCTTTCATTTAAACTCAAACTACTCTAACCTATGTAGACCTTCTTACAAAAAAACAAGGGATAAAATATACTACACCAGGAATAGTCCTCCTATCAAAAATTTCCTTTGTATTATTTAGAAATAGTGAACATGTGATGTTTAGTAATAAATTATTCAATGTAATACCCCTTTTCCAAGCAATTTTCTTATTTCCAAACAAATTTTTTTGGGAAATTTAATTGTAAAATTAAGGCTATTCTACAAGCCATGACATCGCTTTGCCTTCTCCTATATTTTTGTTTAACATTAAGCATCACATGATCACATTTCCTATACTAGCACATTAATTGTTGATAAACAGAGCAAAACTCTCCATACAGTATTGCCACCTGTGCTAAACAGAGTAATCAATGGATGCCAGAAGGCTTGTGCATAAAATCCCTATCTAATGCCTACTCATCCAATATCCCCAGACTAGTTTCTAGTTTGTGTTTTCAATTTCATTCTCATAGTTTTGTAGTTAAGTAGAGATAAAAGGTGGTTGCTAGAGGGTTGCATTAGATTCTAAGATCTAGATGCAGTGCTCTCAGATCCAAAGCTCCTCACTGGCGAAGGCCACAAGCCAGAAACTAATCTGGGGATATTGTATGAGTAGGCATTAGATAGGAATTTTATGCACAAGCCTTCTGGCATCCATTGATTACTCTGTTTAGCACAGGTGGCCATACTGTATGGAGAGTTTTGCTCTGTTTATTTGTTTAACATATTGAGTTGCCAAGTTGAGGCCCCTAATATTGTGAGGCCTGGGGCAGCTGCCCTTCTGTCCCCCCTCTGATTGACCTTGTTGTAAACAATAATTATACTGGTTAAAGCTTGAGTACAATTTATGTACATGTAAAATATATACATGTGTTTGAATACATAGAGGGTAAGGTTAAAAAAAGAGATTTATTAAAAAATATGAAAAGAAAAAAAAAACCAAAAAGAAAAAAATGGACATATATGATAAATGAACAATTGATGATAGGATTTATTATTAATAGGCAGTGAAAAAAACAGAATTGTTGTCTTAAAGTTACTTATAAGACATACAAATTTATTTTTAGGAAGATATTTAATGACACAATCTATAATACTAATTTTGAAATTGAAAGTATTAATGGAAATTTCAAACAAAAACTTTGTTCAATATTTTGAATACAATGTAAGTGATATAAGGGTGTTAAAAAAATTGATTAAGACATAACATTACGCATTTGGTTTTAAGGTATTGATTATGATCACAATGAGTACTCTGTATTATAAATACCTTTTCATTAAAAATTCTGCCAAAGTCATTAATGGTTGCATAATCCTGGAATAAAAAATATAATATATGAAAAATAGTTTTTATTTATAATGACCCATATTATAAACCATGCAAATTAATGCCATTTTCTGATGAAAGGCTATTCTGCAAAATTTAATTCAAACATTTTTGTATCTAATAGAAATGAGAGAGGACATAGACTTGTGGAGTTTGCAGAAAAAGAAAAAACTTTATATTATGAATTCTTTTTTTTTGAGAAAAATGTTAAAAGAAAATGGACATGGAAGCATCCAAATGAAGGTACAGCAGAATTGGATTATATTTTGACTAACAGGAAATACATATTTCAAGATTGTAATGTTCTTAATAAATTTAACACAGGAAGTGATCATCGATTAGTAAGGGTGTAAAACTAGAGAGACAAAAATTATTAAGAAAAACAATATTTACAGTTGATATTCCTAATCTTCAGAAACATTCTAATGAATTTAAATTAGAACTTAAAAATCAGTTTCAAGTATTAGTAGATTTTGAACATGATTCAGATTTGAATGAAATTAATATGAAAATAACTGATACACTTTTAAAAACTGCAACAAAGATAGCTGGTAGAAAAAAGCAGCAATTGACCAATAAAATTTCTACTGAGACTAGAGAATTTATGAAGAAAAGAAGGAATATGAAGGTATACAAATTGTAAAATGGTGCGGAAAAGAATTGAAAATGATATAAGAAAGTATAACTGTGAACTAGCAAGGAAAGCTGTAGAAGAAAATAAAAGTCTTAAGAATGTAAAACAACATTTTGGTATTGGTAGGAAATTTATATCTGCAATAAGAAAAAAAGATGGAATTATTACTAAAAAGAGAGATGACATCATGAAATTGGTAGATTTTTATCAAGAATTATATAGTAATAAAGAACAAGTACCTCCTATATCTATTACATCTTCTGAATTGCTCAGAATTTTAAATGAAGAAGTGAGACATGCAATTAAATGTATGAAGAAAGGAAAGGCTCCATGTAATGATGGAATTATAATTGATATATTAAAAGAAGCAGGTGAAGAAATAGAATTTTTTTTAGCAAAGTTATATACCAAATGTCTAAATGATAAAGATGTACCGGATGATTGGAAGAATACAGTAATAATATTAATATTTAAAAAAGGTGATAAAGAAGATATTAGAAATTACAGACCTATCAGCCTTTTATCAGTTTTATATAAATTTTTTACCAAGATAATTACAACTCGTCTACAGAGAACATTGGATTTCCACCAACCAAGAGAACAAGCTGGATTTAAAAGTGGTTTTAGTACAATAGATCATATCCAGGTGTTGAGAGAAGTTATAGAAAGGACAAATGAATATGATTTGTCATTATGTTTTGGATTTGTAGATTATGAAAAGGCATTTGATTCTATAAACATTTCTTCAGTGATTAAAGCATTGGATCATCAAGGTATAGATCCAGGATATTGTCATATTTTAAAGAATATTTATAAAAATGCAACAGCAACAATTAGATTACATAATGAGACTGGGAAAGTCAACATTGAGAAAGGTGTAAGACAAGGTGACTCCATATCTCCAAAACTTTTTACAGCAGTGCTGCAAGAAGTATTTTGTGGATTAAATGGGAAACTAAAGGAGTGAAAGTAAATGGAGATTATTTAAGTCATTTAGATTTTGCAGATGATGTAGTTGTTTTTGCAAATAATGCTTCAGAGCTGCAGGATATGTTGCAGGAATTATCAGATGAAAGTAGAAAAGTAGGACTAAAGATAAATGTTAAAAAGACTAAAGTAATGTTTAATGGATTTTCTCAAATATGAAAATAAAGATTAATTATGATGAATTAGAAGAAGTTAACAGTTACAAATACCTTGGTCAGATTATTAATACATATGGAAACATAATGGATGAAATTAATCATAGAATTAAACTTGGTTGGAGTGCTTTTGGTAGAAATAACTTGATACTAAAAGGAAATATGCCTATGTGTTTGAAAAGGAAGGTTTTTAACAAATGTGTTTTACCAGTTCTTACTTATGGATCTGAGACTTGGACACTTAATAGAAGAGCAATACAGAGACTTCAGATCACTCAAAGAAGTATGGAGAGATGTATGTTGGGAGTAACAAGAAGAGATCGAAAACGCAATCTATGGGTAAGAGAACAAACAGGTGTTACTGACCTCATTGAAAAAATTAGAAGATTGAAGTGGAGTTGGGCTGGACATATTGCTAGAAGAGATGATAATAGATGGACAATTGAAATTTTAAACTGGATTCCAAGAGATTGTAAAAGACCCAGAAAGAGACCACATGTGAGATGGATGGATGAAATAAGAAAGTGTGTAGGGGTGATGTGGAGAAGAGAAGCTAAAGATCGGAGAAGATGGATTAAACATGGAGAGACCTTCATCCTGCAGTGGATTGATAATAGTTGATAATGATGATGACTAGTTTTCCTCATAACATCTGGTTATTGCAGAAACATGTACACCAAGACTGATGTTGCAAGTAGTAATTATTCTTACTTAAGTAGGCATAAAATAAAAACTACTGATATATGCAAAAATGGGATTAAAATGAGAATAGGCTAAATGGATTAATAACATATTTATTAATGTAAGTAACATAATAAAAACAAAGAATATTGATATAAATATACTGTAGTCATACATATACCTTCTATAAAGTATGAAGTAGTTTATGAATAAATAAAATATTTCTCTTTTTTATGAATAAAGAAATATGTCAGATAAATTTATGAAATATTATTAACATGTTAATTTAATCTTTAACTAATTTGATTTCAAGCTATCAATAGATGTAGAATGATTATTTACTGCATTCCATGCTTAGCTATATCTGCTGAATGGTTTCTATTCAATCTTGCTGTAACTTAACATATAAAAAAAATTTCAATTATCTCCATCTTATAATTTCAATGTAGACAGAAAAATTTAAAGGAAGAGGAAAGAATAAAACTATATACATTAAAAACATATACACACATCTTTATAAATAGTTACACTTTTATTAAGAGATTATTAAGAGATTTTTTAAAGCTGAAATATTTAAGCGTCTTATTGGTATTTCAAATATATCTAATCACATATATATTACTATCAGATATGTATAATTGGAAGTAGATCTGGTTTTGTAGTTCCTTTATAAATTTGCTTGCTTTCTTGACTTAAAGATTTACTCTGGTTTCCAATTAAATTGTTTCCAAAATATTATCTAATTTAAAGATGGGTTAATGTATAGCTTGATGTACAGTCTTTCTGGATTCCAAAATATATTTATCACTCACTTAATTTAAACATTAGTTAAGTTGTAGCTTTATTTGAAGATTTTTATAATAGAAACAGTTTTTAATTCTTGCAGGCAAACAATAAGACAAATAATCTCTAGATCAAAACAAAATTCTTTAGCATGGCAAGTAATAGATTATATTTCAAATTATGTTAGTTTTAGGCATGTTATACTTTTCTTTTAAGTACTACATGGATGGTAAATGACAATGGATATACATTTAGGGCAGTAGTTCTCAACCTGTGGGTCGCAATTCCTTTGAGGGTCAAACAATCCTTTCACAGGAGTTGCCTAAGACCACTGGAAATTACAGTTATGAAGTAACAACAAAAATAATTTTAAGGTTGGGGGTCACCATAACATAAGGAACTGTATTAAAGGGACACAGCATTAGGAAGGTTGAGAACCACTGATTTAGGGGCTTTTAGCCAGACATCCTTGGATAACTGCAAGCATAAAATTGACTTCTTATCATTGTACTGAAGGTATACTGATAAGCACTTTCCTCATGTTAGCTAGTGTTTTTTATATGGATGTTAAAGTGTACTATGAGGAATAGCAGATAAATGTTCCTAAAATCCTTTCCTTGTCTGATTTCATTATGGAAACTAGAATCTGTAGTTAACTGAATAATTAATTGATGTCTCTTCTGCTTTCATCTGAAGTGAAGTAATTTATAAATAAATTTTTTATATTGCTTTATATAGTTGTTTTTTTTTTTAAAAAAAAAAAAAACATGTCTCTTTTATTTAACAAAAACATTTTCCACAAATCAGAAGTTAATTTGCCCACCTGCATAGAATAATTTCCAAAAAGCAACTTGATCTTTTGTTTCCAAACATTAATAACTTAATAAATTGCTTTATACTTTGCAATAGCTTTAATATTGTGCTAAAATTTTACACATATTAAAAGCAATGACGTGAGTATATTTTAATTTTGCCATATCAAGTTAAATAAATTTTTTATAATAAATTCAACCATATTTTACATTTCAGTCACCGGCTACATGCTTTTAAAGATATATCTTCACCATTTACATTTTTTGACTAACTATAGCTGTGTACGTTTTTGAAAATCTTTATAGACAATAAAAAGAGCGGAATTTATAAATATTTAGCCTTCATTTTAATACACACTACAAAATTTATATAACGTTTATAGCATTGTAATTGTTTGCGTAAAAATATTTCAATTTCCAGCTATGAATAGTTCTAAAAGTAATTTTACATTCTCCCCTTTTTTTCGAAGTCAAAGTGTTCCAAACATAAAATAAACGAATAGTATTATTCAATGTTGTTATATGATTTAAAAATATAGATTTTTATAGACAAATACTTCTACGTAATATAATTAAATTTTTTTTTTAGTTTACCTTTCTTTTTAATTTTCATAACTGTATTGATAAAATATTAAAATTTTATTCAATGTTATTATATTATTCTAAAGCCCGTCCGTTTTGATACTTATCTAAACAAGATTTTCTGTCAGCATTGTGATCTGATTTACAGTCCCATAGACTGTTTTTTTTTTCAACATTATGCCTAAGTTCCAGTCTTGACTAATGATCCAAACACTGTTAATAAACATTTCAGCGCCTTTTTACTTACTAAATTGCTCGGCCAATGCAAAATTATCATTTGCATTAGTTGTTCTATATGTATATAAACAGATCTAGTAAGTTTGTAAACAAGGATGAAGCTCATTCCAATATATATATGTAAACACAGTCTTATTTATATAAGGCCTTATTTTAACATACATGGAAGAATCCATTAATTACTTATTTTCGAGTCCAAGCTATATTATTGAAAAAAAAAAAACTGCTTGGCCTTTATTATGTTACAAATATTTGACCTAAAATTCTTTACTTTCATGGGGAAGAAATAGACTTTCCCATAAAAGTTAAAACTGAGGCTGTGTTTACATCTGGATTGTAATGATTTTGATCCTTGTTTGCAAATTTACCATCTATTTGAGATAGCTAATGCAAATCGTCATTTTGCATTGGCTGTATAATATAATAAATAAATAAATGCTGAAACGTTTATCAACAGTTTATAGATCGTTAATAAGCAATTCAATTTTAGGGTTCTTCCATGTACATACAGAGAAGACTTCAAAATGGTACTCACATCTTTGCTAGTAAAAATCTTCATTTTAATAGATAATACAATCCTTTTTAAACCATGATTTTATATGCAATACACATGAAAATTGTAATGTTAAACAGAGATTTATATTATTTAGTGAAAATGTTATGAATGAGAAGAAAATTTAAAATGAATAATGAATGTTTATGTAGATTAATAAATATTATCCAAAGCAAACAAAATGGATAAAGAATAAATT
>JAQFVV010009179.1:0-16112 GCA_028023455.1 Epiperipatus broadwayi | reverse complement strand
ATATATATATATATATATGATCAACAAAAATGCAGGTTAAAAAAACTTGCTAACAACTTGTATATATGTCCACAGATGAGCGTCCTACAAGACTGCCAATCAAGCGTATGTTTTGTTCACATAAACGTCAGAGTAGTGAGTATTCACTATCTCTAACTATAATTCCACTTTCAGATCATGATTTCAAGCTATTTGCTATCGTCAGTGAAAGACAGGAATAAAGAAACTAGATCTGAATACAAACTCTGAGCGTTTATGAAACAATTTCTATTCACGTTGCATGGTGAATTTTTTTTAGACACGTAATGTCTTCAAACTCAGCATAGCAAACCAGATAGCTACATGGGTCTGATCTCAGTTCAGCATCACCACATAGTAGAAGCCTCTGCAATCTATATCATTGCAAGAAAGACCTCAAAGGTACATTTATGATAAACAAAAATGCAAGTTAAAAAACTTACTAACGCTTGTATTTATGTCCACAGATGGCGTCCTACCAAGACTGCCAATCAAGCGTATGTTTTGTTTACATAAACGTCAGAGTAGTTAGTATTCACTATCTCTAACTATAATTCCACTTTCAGATCATGATTTCAAGCTATTTGCTATCGTCAGTGAAAGACAGGAATAAAGAAACTAGATCTGAATACAAACTCTGAGCGTTTATGAAACAATTTCTATTCAGCTTGCAAGCGTGAATTTTTTAGACACGTAGTGTCTTCAAACTCAGCATAGCAAACCAGATAGCTACATGGGTCTGATCTCAGTTCAGCATCACCACATAGTAGAATCCTCTGCAATCTATATCATTGCAAGAAAGACCTCAAAGGTACATTTATGATAAACAAAAATGCAAGTTAAAAAACTTGCTAACGCTTGTATTTATGTCCACAGATGGCGTCCTACAAAGACTGCCAATCAAGCGTATGTTTTGTTTACATAAACGTCAGAGTAGTTAGTATTCACTATCTCTAACTATAATTCCACTTTCAGATCATGATTTCAAGCTATTTGCTATCGTCAGTGAAAGACAGGAATAAAGAAACTAGATCTGAATACAAACTCTGAGCGTTTATGAAACAATTTCTATTCAGCTTGCAAGCGTGAATTTTTTAGACACGTAATGTCTTCAAACTCAGCATAGCAAACCAGATAGCTACATGGGTCTGATCTCAGTTCAGCATCACCACATAGTAGAAGCCTCTGCAATCTATATCATTGCAAGAAAGACCTCAAAGGTCATTTATGATAAACAAAAATGCAAGTTAAAAAATTCACGCTTGCAAGCTGAATATGTTTCATAAACGCTCAGAGTTTGTATTCAGATCTGAGTTTCTTTATTCCTGTCTTTCACTGACGATAGCAAATAGCTTGAAATCATGATCTGAAAGTGGAATTATAGTTAGAGATAGTGAATACTAACTACTCTGACGTTTATGTAAACAAAACATACGCTTGATTGGCAGTCTTGGTAGGACGCCATCTGTGGACATAAATACAAGCGTTAGCAAGTTTTTTAACTTGCATTTTTGTTTATCATAAATGTACCTTTGAGGTCTTTCTCTGCAATGATATAGATTGCAGAGGCTTCTACTATGTGGTGATGCTGAACTGAGATCAGACCCATGTAGCTATCTGGTTTGCTATGCTGAGTTTGAAGACATTACGTGTCTAAAAAATTCACGCTTGCAAGCTGAATAGAAATTGTTTCATAAACGCTCAGAGTTTGTATTCAGATCTAGTTTCTTTATTCCTGTCTTTCACTGACGATAGCAAATAGCTTGAAATCATGATCTGAAAGTGGAATTATAGTTAGAGATAGTGAATACTAACTACTCTGACGTTTATGTAAACAAAACATGCGCTTGATGGGCGTTTTTGGTAGAACGCCATCTGTGGACATAAATACAAGCGTTAGCAAGTTTTTAAACTTGCATTTTTGTTTATCATAAATGTACCTTTGAGGTCTTTCTTGCAATGATATAGATTGCAGAGGCTTCTACTATGTGGTGATGCTGAACTGAGATCAGACCCATGTAGCTATCTGGTTTGCTATGCTGAGTTTGAAGACATTACGTGTCTAAAAAATTCACGCTTGCAAGCTGAATAGAAATTGTTTCATAAACGCTCAAGAGTTTGTATTCAGATCTAGTTTCTTTATTCCTGTCTTTCACTGACGATAGCAAATAGCTTGAAATCATGATCTGAAAGTGGAATTATAGTTAGAGATAGTGAATACTAACTACTCTGACGTTTATGTAAACAAAACATACGCTTGATTGGCAGTCTTGGTAGGACGCCATCTGTGGACATAAATACAAGCGTTAGCAAGTTTTTTAACTTGCATTTTTGTTTATCATAAATGTACCTTTGAGGTCTTTCTTGCAATGATATAGATTGCAGAGGCTTCTACTATGTGGTGATGCTGAACTGAGATCAGACCCATGTAGCTATCTGGTTTGCTATGCTGAGTTTGAAGACATTACGTGTCTAAAAAATTCACGCTTGCAAGCTGAATAGAAATTGTTTCATAAACGCTCAGAGTTTGTAGATCAGATCCGATCTTTTATTCCTGTCTTTCACTGACGATAGCAAATAGCTTGAAATCATGATCTGAAAGTGGAATTATAGTTAGAGATAGTGAATACTAACTACTCTGACGTTTATGTAAACAAAACATACGCTTGATTGGCAGTCTTGGTAGGACACCATCTGTGGACATATATATATATATATATTGGTTTAAAAAATCAATGGGTTGAAAGAATATTAAATATTCAAGATTATAGAAATGGGTGACCATGACAATTTTAATCAATTAATATGCATAAAACTTCATTATTTATAACAATAAACAAAATTTCAATATATGAATTTTTTATGCAGTACAGGCTTTTATCATACTTGCACTTCAGTATGTAATATATAGGGAATTTCAACTCAGATTTTCACATGGCCCTCAATTATCCACACTATCTTATACTGCTGATACACTTGATCACACACATGTCGAAAGGATAAATAATCACCAATATACATATTTTGTGCTAAACCAGCACTAGTCAGTTGGTTCAGATTATCATCTCCATTACAATCAATGCTCAGCTTATATTAAGATACCTAATCTTTATACTTTAATGGATAGGCTTCAATCGATTCCACCCCACAACTCTTCAGCCTTCCATTTCCTTGAAAATCTGATGAGGGAACACTCAAAGCTCACATTGGTGCCAACCTTCTCATCCTACCCATGTTGAGCATGAGTCACTCTGACTACTCATGTACAGGACATAATCCATTTAAATACATATACAATGGATGGACAGACCTTAAAGCACTATATTTTTAATATTTGAATTTCATCTGCAGTACAGGCTTTTGTCTTACTTGCATTCCAATATGTAATATATAGGGGGTTTGAATTCAGACTTTCACATGACCCTCAACTATCCACACTATCTCATACTGCTAACATGTTCACATTTTGTCTCCTAAAACTTTTTTTTACTTTCTCTCGGTCTATAAATATAAATATTCTTTATCATTAATATTATGTAATATACTGAGGTTAGAACTCCACTACTGATTTAACAAATGAATTACTTCAGAAATATTACCAAATTCACCACTTACTTTGCATTGCTGTAATATCTTATATAAATGCAATTCATTCATGCTATTTTGAATACTTTCTAGCTCACGGCCGCCATTTTGAATTACAAAGAACCACCCAAACTATGTTGAAACATCCAACCGATAAATGACATCGCTCAAAATGGCCATTTTCGTAGAAAAAAAAACAAAAAATCAGTCAACATACAGTCAAACACGTTGACTAAAATGGTAAAACATAAAAATCTTTAATTTTCATTAAAAAAATCACGTGATTAAAATATTAAAACACAAAAATAGCAATTTTAATTAAAAAAATCACGTGATTAAAATATTAAAATATAAAATTCGTATATGCCAAAGAGACTTAGTAACTTATAAAATCTGAATGCTAAAAATAAGTAAAAAATAATGATGAAAAGATTTTAAGCAATAATTATATTTTCATTCACTTATAGAAATGGAATCACAAGACCAAAAAAGGCGGTAAAGATATTGAATACACGTTATCTACATCAATCTTTTTAAAAAATCATAAAGGCTATAAATCCAAGCATTGATAGCAAATGTCAAAAAATTAAAAACGCTATAAATCTAAGCATTGTAATAGCAAATCTCAAAAAATCAAAAGCTATAAACCTAAGCATTGTAATAGCAAAATCTCAAAAATTAAAAATGCTATAAATCTAAGCATTGTAATAGCAAATCTCAAAAAATTAAAAATGCTATAAACCTAAGCATTGTAATAGCAAATCTCAAAAAATTAAAAATGCTATAAATCTAAGCATTGTAATAGCAAATCTCAAAAAATTAAAAAAACGCTAATAAATCTAAGCATTGTAATAGCAAATCTCAAAAAAATAAAAAACGCTATAAACCTAAGCATTGTAATAGCAAATCTCAAACAATCAAAAATGCTATAAATCTAAGCATTGTAATAGCCAAATCTCAAAAAATTAAAAATGCTATAAATCTAAGCATTGTAATAGCAAAATCTCAAAAAATTAAAAACGCTATAAACCTAAGCATTGTAATAGCAAATCTTCCAAACAATTAAAAATGCTATAAATCTAAGCATTGTAATAGCAAATTTCAAAAAATTAAAAAATCAAAAACGCTATAAATCAAGCATTGTAATAGCAAATCTCAAAAAATCAAAAATGCTATAAATCTAAGCATTGAATAGCAATCTCAAAAAATTAAAAAACGCTATAAATCTAAGCATTGTAATAGCAAATCTCAAAAAATTAAAAATGCTATAAATCTAAGCATTGTAATAGCAAATCTCAAAAAATTAAAAACGCTATAAATCTAAGCATTGTAATAGCAAATCTCAAAAAATTAAAAAAGCTATAAATCTAAGCATTGTAATAGCAAATCTCAAAAAATTAAAAACGCTATAAATCTAAGCATTGTAATAGCAAATCTCAAAAAATCAAAAACGCTATAAATCTAAGCATTGTAATAGCAAATCTCAAAAAATTAAAAATGCTATAAATCTAAGCATTGTAATAGCAAATCTCAAAAAATTAAAAACGCTATAAACCTAAGCATTGTAATAGCAAATCTCAAACAATCAAAAATGCTATAAATCTAAGCATTGAATAGCAAATCTCAAAAAATTAAAAATGCTATAAATCTAAGCATTGTAATAGCAAATCTCAAAAAATCAAAAACGCTATAAACCTAAGCATTGTAATAGCAAATCTCAAAAAATTAAAAATTCGCTATAAATCTAAGCATTGTAATAGCAAATCTCAAAAAATTAAAAAATCAAAAACACTATAAATCCAAGCATTGTAATAGCAAATCTCAAAAAATTAAAAACGCTATAAATCTAAGCATTGTAATAGCAAATCTCAAAAAATTAAAAACGCTATAAATCTAAGCATTGTAATAGCAAATCTCAAAAAATTAACAACGCTATAAACCTAAGCATTGTAATAGCAAATCTCGAACAATTAAAAACACTATAAATCTAGGCATTGTAATAGCAAATCTCAAAAAATTAAAACGCTATAAACCTAAGCATTGTAATAGCAAATCTAAACAATCAAAAATGCTATAAATCCAAGCATTGAATAGCAAATCTCAAAAAATTAAAAATGCTATAAAAATCTAAGCATTGTAATAGCAAATCTCTCAAAAAATTAAAAAACACTATAAATCCAAGCATTGATAGCAAATGTCAAGCATTAAAAACGCTATAAATCTAAGCATTGTAATAGCAAATCTCAAAAAATAAAAATCAAAAACACTATAAATCCAAGCATTGAATAGCAAATGTCAAAAAATTAAAAACGCCTATAAATCCAAGCATTGTAATAGCAAATCTCAAAAATTAAAAACGCTATAAATCTAAGCATTGTAATAGTAAATCTCAAAAAATTAAAGAGCGCTATAAACCTAAGCATTGTAATAGCAAATCTCAAACAATTAAAAAGGCTATAAATCTAAGCATTGTAATAGCAAATCTCAAATTAAAAACGCTTAAACCTAAGCATTGTAACAGCCAAATCTTAAACAATCAAAAATACTATAAATCTAAGCATTGTAATAGCAAATCTCAAAAAATTAAAAAATGCTATAAATCCAAGCATTGTGATAGCAAATCGCAAAAAAATTAAAACGCTATAAATCTAAGCATTGTAATAAAATCTCAAAAAATCAAAAATGCTATAAATCCAAGCATTGATAGCAAATCTCAAAAATTAAAAACACTATAAATCTAAGCATTCCAAGCATTGATAGCAAATCTCAAAAAATTAAAAACGCTATAAATCTAAGCATTGTAATACTAAATCTCAAAAAATCAAAAACACTATAAATCCAAGCATTGTAATAGTAAATCTCAAAAAACTTACGATATCTTACGGCATTTAAAAATAAATCATAAATGCTATTTCAAAAAGCTTATTCCTGTCTTCAACAGTATATACTAAATCAGTATTATTTTAAAAAACAATATTTAAAAACTATAATGCTATAAATCAAACATTGTAACGTAACATTAAACAGCCTAAAATGCTACAATGGAAAAAAGTGCGGGAAAAGAAGAAAGCAAAAGAAGCTAATAGTGAAAATTAAAAAAAATTACACATCCTTTAAGATAAATCAAAAACGGTAATTTATAGGTGATAATCAAACATTGTAATTGTAAATCTCAAAAAATTAACTTTGTTAAGGCATTTTTAAAAAAAAAATCGTAAATGATATTTACCAAAAACCCTTTAAAATATAGCGATCACTAGAAAAATAATAAATGCTATTTTAAAAGGCTCAGTCCGATCTAGCAACAGTATATACTAAATCAGTATTATAATTTTAAAAAATTATATTGGTAAATGTAATGACGGAACACCCATCACTTTCAACACTATCAACAAATAAAAAACCTAATTAACTTATTTTAAAAGTATAATATTTTACATTTGGCTTTGGGATTATCCCTCTAACTAAGAGTTATAATAATGAATCACAAATCTGAATAATAGACAGTTAGCATTTATTTAAGTAATTTTTTTACCAATATTTTAAGAATTTTAAAAAAATTACCAACATTCTCAATCGGATGGATGGTCATCACTCAGGCTAAATTTGGTTCTTCCTAGGTCTCTTCATTATGCAACAACACAAGCCATCAACAAATTATACTTTTAAGATTTAGGTTTATTACTGTAAAGAAGATGCCAGTAAAATTAATTTATTCAGGAAATATCGCAGCTTGATATGGTCTCTTTCAAATTTATTTTTAAAACTGTGTATTTGGGTCTCACACAAATAAGAGCTGGTATGTATGGCATAAGATAATTTCCAGGAATTAGAGTTTGGGATGGGCCTTTCTCTTACTAAGATAAAAGTGTTAAGTTAAACTTTCAAATTTAAAAAAAGCAACTGTAAACCAGCAAATAGACTTTATGCCTCAAGCCTAACTAGTCATCAAATGCAAAAGAGGGGTAAAAATTTATAATAAATTAATGATTTAAAAAATATAATCGCACTGTAACATATTATACGTCACAACTTGTACTCATATATATATATATGTATGCCGATACATGTATTACTTTTAAGATTTTAGTTTTAACACTTTAAAGACACAAGTAAAATTATTTGGTAATTTATTATAAAAAAATATAAAAATAAATTAATGATTTAAAAAATATAATCGCACTATAACATATTACAAGTCACAACATGCCACTCATATATATTTATTCAAAATATTGCAAAAACAAAAAAGAGACCTTTTCATTCTTTAATATTAAAAAAAAAAAAAGAAATATAAAGGGTGTGTGTTCATGTGATCATATGATTTGAAAATGGGTATATGAATGACTAATAAAATATATTCTTTATATTCACTTATTGTTGCTAATTCTGTCTATCATTCCGTTTCACCTTTTAAGTATCATAGTAGGCCTGTTTGTCAAATTCAAACCCATCCCAGGCCACGTGTATAATCCTATAATAATGAACATTGATGTATAATAACGTATGTTTATGTGTATGTGCATACATCTAATATATAAATATATTTATTTATATATTAGATGTGTGCACATACACATACGTTATTATACATCAAAATACATTATTATAAGATTACATATGTAATGATGTTAGGCTTGAAGCATAAAAGTCCATTAGCTGGTTTACAGTTGTTGTTTTTTTAAATTTGAAAGTTTAACTTAACACTTTTATCTTAGTAAGACAAAGGCCCATCCCAAACTCTAATTCTTGGAAATTATCTTACGTCATACATACCTGCTGTTATTTGTGTGAGACTTAAATACACAGTTTTAAAAATAAATTTGAAAGAGACCATATCAAGCTGCGATATTTCCTGAATAAATTAATTTTACTGGCATCTTCTTTACAGTAATAAACCTAAATCTTAAAAGTATAATTTGTTGATGGTTTTGTGGTGTTGCAGTAATGAAGAGACCTAGGAAGAACCAAATTTAGCCTGAGGACGACCATCCATCCGATTGAGAATGTTGGTAATTTTTAAAATTCTTAAAAATATTGGTAAAAAATTACTTAAATAAATGCTAACTGTCTATTATTCAGATTTGTGATTCATTATTATAACTCTTAGTTAGAGGGATAATCGCAAAGCCAAATGTAAAATATTATTTTTAAAAATAAGTTAATTAGGTTTTTTATTTGTTGATAGTGTTGAAAGTGATGGGTGTTCCCCCATTTCACATTTACCAATATAATTTTTTTATTTTTTTTTTTTTTTTTTTTTTTTTTTTTTTTTTTTTTTTTTTTTTTTATTTTTTATTTTTTCTTTTTTTCCCATTTTTTTATTTTTTTTTTTGTTTTTTTTTATTTTTAAATTTTTTTTTAAATTTTTTTTTTTTTTTTTTTTTTTTTTTTTTTTTTTTTTTTTTTTTTTTTTTTTTTTTTTTTTTTTTTTTTTTTTTTTTTTTTTTTTTTTTTTTTTTTTTTTTTTTTTTTTTTTTTATTTTTTTTTTTTTTTTTTTTTTTAATTATAATACTGATTTAGTATACTAGCGTTGCTAGACCGGACTGAGCTTTTTAAAATAGCATTTATTATTTTTCTAGTGATCGCTATATTTTAAAGGGTTTTTGTAAATATCATTTACTATTTTTTTTAAAAATGCCTTAACATAAGTTAATTTTTTTGAGGATTTACAATTACACATGTTTGGATTATCACTCTATAAATTACCGTTTTTGATTTATTTTAAAGGATTGTGTAATTTTTTTTTAATTTTCAATATTAGCTGCTTCTTTTGCTTTTTTTATTTATCCCTCACTTTTTTACATTGTAGCATTATAGGCTGTTTAATGTTACTGTTACAATGTCTGATTTATAGCATTATAGTTTTTAAATATTGTTTTTTAAAATACTGGATTTAGTATATACTGTTGAAGACAGGAATAAGCTTTCTTTTGCAAATAGCATTTATGATTTATTTTTAAATGCCGTAAGATACGTTAGTTTTTTTGAGATTCTACTTATTACAATGCTTGGACTTCATAGTGTTTTTGATTTTTTTGAGATTTCCTTTTTTTTTTTGTATTTCAATGCTTGATTTATACGTTTAATTTTTTGACATTTGCTATTACACTGCTTTGGATAATGTTTTATTTTTAATAAAATGCTAGACAATTTTTTATAGTGTTTTTGAAATTTCCTTGAGATTTGCTATCAATGCTTAATTTACTAGCATTTTAATTTATTTTTTGAGATTTGCTATTACAATGCTTGATTTATAGCGTTTTTAATTTTTTTGAGATTTACTATTACAATGCTTGGATTTATAGTGTTTTTGATTTTTAATTTTTTGAGATTTGCTATTACAATGCTTAGATTTATAGCATTTTTAATTTTTTGAGATTTGCTATTACAATGCTTAGATTTATAGCGCCTTTTTAATTTTTGAGATTTGCTATTACAATGCTTAGATTTATAGCGTTTTTAATCCTTTTGAGATTTGCTATTTTTTTTTTTTTTTACAATGCTTAGATTTATAGCGTTTTAATTTTTTGACATTTGCTATTACAATGCTTGGACTTGATAGTGTTTTTGATTTTTTAATTTTTTGAGATTTGCTATTATTTTTTTTTTTTTTTTTTTTTTTTTTTTTTTACAATGCTTAGATTTATAGCGTTTTTAATTTTTTGAGATTTGCTATTACAATGCTTGGATTTATAGTGTTTTTGATTTTTTTGTTTTTTAGATTTGCTATTACAATGCTTAGATTTATAGCGTTTTTAATTTTTTGAGATTTGATATTTTTTTTTTTTTATTTTTTATTTTTTTTTTTTTTTTTTTATTAATTTATTACAATGCTTGGATTTATAGTGTTTTTGATTTTTTAATTTTTTTGAGATTTGCTATTACAATGCTTAGATTTATAGCGTTTTAATTTTTTGAGATTTGCTATTACAAGGTTTCGGATTTATAGTAGTTTTTGATTTACCTTTTTTTAATTTTTTGAGATTTTGCTATTAAAATGCTTAGATTTATAGCGGCTTTTAATTTTTTGAGATTTGCTATCACAATGCTTGGATTTATAGCGTTTTTGATTTTTTAATTTTTTGAGATTTTGCTATTGCCAATGCTTAGATTTATAGCGTTTTTTTAATTTTTTGAGATTTGCTATTACAATGCTTGGATTTATAGCATAGTTTGATTTTTTAATTTTTGAGATTTGTATTAAAATGTTTAGATTTATAGTGTTTTAATTTTTTGAGATTTGTATAATGGTTGGATTTATAGATTTTTGATTTTTTGAGATTTGTATTAAATGTTTAGATTTATAGCGTTTTTAATTTTTTGAGATTTGCTATCAATGTTTGATTTATAGATTTTTGATTTTTTGAGATTTGCTATTACAATGCTTAGATTTATAGCGGCTTTAATTTTTTTGAGATTTGCTATCTCAATGCTTGGATTTATAGCATTTTTTGATTTTTTGAGATTTGCTATTACAATGCTTAGATTTATAGCGTTTTTTAATTTTTTGAGGATTTGCTATTACAATGCTTGGATTTATAGTGTTTTTGATTTTTTAATTTTTTGAGATCTGCTATTAAAATTTAGATTTATATGCTTTTTAATTTTTTGAGATTTAATATTAAAATGTTTAGATTTATAGGTTTTTAATTTTTATTTGTATAATGGTTGGATTTATAGAGTTTGGGATTTTTTTGAGATTTGTATTACAATGCTTAAATTTTATAGCTTTTTTAATTTTTTTGAGATTTGCTATCAATGCTTGGATTTATAGCATTTTTGATTTTTTGAAATTTGTATTACAATGTTTAGATTTATAGCGTTTTTAATTTTTTGAAATTTGCTATCAATGCTTGGATTTATAGCATTTTTGATTTTTTGAGATTTGTATTAAAATGCTTAGATTTATATTTAATTTTGAGATTTGTATTAAAAATGCTTTCTTGAATTTTGTACAAGCGTTTTTAATTTTTTGAGATTTGTTACAATGCTTGGATTTATAGGTTTTGATTTTTTAATTTTTTAAGATTTTACATTACAATGCTTAGATTTATAGCGGTTTGAATTTTTTGAGATTTGCTATTACAATGCTTAGATTTATAGCGCTTTTAATTTTTGAGATTTGCTACTCAATGCTTGGATTTATAGCATTTTTGATTTTTTGAGATTTTACTTTATTACAATGCTTGGATTTATAGCGTTTTTTAATTTTTGGAGATTTGCTATCAATGCTTGATTTAGAGCATTTATGATTTTTTTTTAAAAAGATTGATGTAGATAATCTGTATTCAAGATCTTTACTCATTTTTTGGTCTCGTGATTCCATTTCTATAAGTGAATGAAAATATAATTATTGCTTAAAATCTTTTCATCATTATTTTTTACTATTTTTAGCATTCAGATTTTATAAGTTATAATCTTTTGGCATATACTTCATTTTATGTTTTAATATTTTAACACGTTGATTTTTTTAATTAAAATTGCTATTTTTGTGTTTTAATATTTTAATCACGTTGATTTTTAATGAAAAATTGGCATTTTTTATGTTTTACCATTTTAGTCACGCAGATTGACTAATATGAAAATTTGATTTTTGTTTTTTTTTCTACGGAAAATGGCCATTTTGAGCGATAGTTGTTTATCGGGTTGGATGTTTCAGCATAGTTTGGGTGGTTCTGTAATTCAAAATGAGGCCGTGAGCGCATACTAAATCGACACCAACCTTTTATTGTACATATATGCATGCACAAACAAAAGTTAAAATCTATCATACTATTTATTTTAAAACTAATTTTAATTGTTTTATAGTAATAATTGACCTATATATGGTTACTTTTTTTCATGTCATAGGATCGGTTGGGACGCGAATCCACAACCGTCTGCAACCAACCACTTGCCTGCAAGGCGGTTGTGATGAGCTCTCGGCTAACACTTTCAATTTAAACTAGCTTTAAAATAAATACTACAACTGATTTAAATTCATGCTATTTGGTTAAAGTGTTATAAACAACCCTCTATATAAAAAAATGAGGTAAAAGAGAGAAGATGTTTGCTTTTTTTTCTATAAACAAATAAAAATTCTTATTGGATTGAGCTATAAAAATTAATGTGTTTTACACACACACACACACATATATATATATATATCATTAAAAACTTGTCAACACTTAGACAATCCCAATATCTATAACAATCAACAAACTCAAACTGTTGTCAAGGCAACCTCCTATTAACAATAAAGTTGGAATATATATAGATAGATATATTGGTTAAATTACTATATATATATATATGTATTGTAATCTATGTTAAGATGAAGAGGCAGGTTATAAAACATTCTTCTACCCATATATTTGCACATGTGCATAAACCTAAACAACGTCATTAATGACGCTCACACAAAAAACCAACTTTATTCTTTTCATACTCCTTTTTCATAAGATACTACTTGATTTTTAACATTACCTTTTATAAATATAAAAACTTTTTCTAAAAAGTTAGATAAAAATAAAATGGGAAACCAAATTTACCACCAACTGATAATTTTTGTATTTTTCTGAAACGTAGTTTTATTCACTTTACTACTATAACATGGCCGCTGTTTTTTATTTTACTAATATCATGCGCCTATTAATTATTAACAATATTTAAAACAAAAGTCTGAATAGTTTGATTAAATGAAATTCACTTGACTTGAAAACTTATTATATTTTTATACCACCATGCGATTTATACTACGGGAGATACGGTTATTTAAAGAAATAATATTTTGTCAATTAATTTTATAGATTTTTAAGGGAGTAAAAAAGATTTCTATTCTGAAGATATATTTTTTTATTCTTTGCTTTTGACGTAATGATTTTGATTTTTGGAAAAAAAAATCTTTATCTTAAATAAAATATAGACTTTACTTTTAACTGTCAGAAATTTTGATGGGTTGTGCATGGCGTATTAAATGGTTATTAGAAATAAAAAAACCTGATAAAAAAAGTGGATGAAATGGTCTTCCATTTACTTTTATGAACTTTTTTGTTACCTGGCCTGACAACTTTGATTAATTACTTTAAAGGTTGTAGATGTATTTCAATATTATAAAAGATTTTTTTTGCGTCGTAAAGGCTAAAAATTTATTCATTAATCATAATTTAATTAAATACTTCATGGTTTAATATAATAATAGAGGGACAGAATTTGGATTTAAAGTCCATAGATCACTCCCAGTTCTGTTATTTTTCGGCGCATGAACTGTTCCCAAGCAATAAAATCATTCGAGTATTGCTTTTTTTATTTAAAAAAAAAAATTATATATTAAATAACAAGTTTTTATAACTATAGATGAATGCACGCATAGTTATATAGCTTTATAAGTTATGAATTTTAATAATGTAAGAGACGAACAGACAATGTCAACTCTAACTGGTGATGATAATAAAGACCATTAAAACCTGAATAATATGTTTATTACCTTCATGACAAGGTTATTCTGGAAAAAGAACTCACAATACAAATATAGTAATATTTATTTCAATTTGACTGTAATTATTGTGTATGTATATAACATAATCTTAAGAAATGCCTTCCCTCACTTTAGATGAAATTTAAATCTATCTATTAGCAACCTTCTGAAATTGTAAGCTATAAAAATCTAAACCAATTGCTGTTTGATAATAAATAGATTTAACTTTTTCAATTGAGAGCGCTTTTTAAATATCTTACAATGTTTGTTATTTTATACACAATATTTCTCTTGATTCCCCGATAATGATATCCGCGATTCATGTTATAGCGATTAAGAAATTAATACAAATATTACAAAATTAGAAAATATTAAAAACAAGTTTTAATTTTTTATATTTTTAACTTTTTATCCACACTTTATATACAGCATTTGCACTTAGTCATATATATATATATTAAACACAATTTCAAAATATAAATACATCAGGAATCACATCTATATAGTGTAAATGTTAATAAAATACTATAATATGGTTCACAATATTTTGTGAATTTTGATAGCCAAATATGGAGAAGATCGTCACCATCACCATCAACCATTATCAATCCACTGCAGGATGAAGGTCTCTCCAAGTTCAATCCATTTTAACCAATGTTTAGCTTTTCTTCTCCACATCACCCCTGCACACTTTCTTATTTCATGCATCCATCTCACATGTGGTCTCTTTCTGGATCTTATACAATCTCTTGGAATCCAGTTTAAGATTTCAATTGTCCATCTATTATCATCTCTTCTAGCAATATGTCCAGCTCAATTCCATTTTAGTCTTCTAATTTTTTCAATGAGATCAGTAACCCCTGTTTGTTCTCTTACCCATATATTGTGTTTTCGATCTCTTCTTGTTACTCCCAACATGCATCTTTCCATACTTCTTTGGGTGGACTGAAGTCTCTGTATTGCTTTTCTATTAAGTGTCCAAATCTCAGATCCATAAGTAAGAATTGGTAAAACACATTTATTGAAAAACCTTCTTTTTCAAACATATAGGTATATTTTCTTTTAGTATCAAGTTATTTCTATCAAAAGCACTCCAACCAAGTTTAATTCTATGATTCATTTTATCCATTATGTTTCCATCTGTATTAATAATCTGACCAAGGTATTTGTAGCTGTTAACTTCTTCTAACTCATCATAACCAATCTTTATTTTCATATTTTGAGAAAATCCATTAAACATTACTTTAGTCTTTTTAACATTTATCTTTAGTCTTACTTTCATATCTTTAGAATATATACAGGTAAATAATTAAATAGAAATTAACCCCTCCTTCCTATATGTATTATCCTGTAAATTATATAAAAAATGACCTAAAAATATATAACAAAAATTTTAATAAAAGCTATAAAACAGAATAAAAGTTTCAAAAAGATAAAATGTTATTTTATCATTAGAATAAAATTTATTTTAGCAATAGAATCAAAAAGTAGTTGATGAAAGAAGGAATAACAGCATAGAATGTATGGAAGAAATATAAAAATATATAGTAATAAAAATAGTATTCATTAAGGCTGTAGCCTCAAGCACATGCGTATAAAAATGCGATAGTAGGGACCTCTACAGGTCTTAAACCACAAGCTTATGAAACTGCTCATAATAATAACACTAATTGCAAAGAAATCAAGTCATATATCATATGATTTACTTAATAAGCTTGTAGTACAAATGTTATATAATGAGCTTTAATAGTTTTTAACAAGTGTTTCCAAATATCCCTATCCTCACCCCAGACTAGTTTTTAGAGCCTCACTGAGGAAAGCCAAAAGCTAGAAATCAGTCTGGGGATAAGGATATTCGAAAAAGCTTGTTAAGAGCTATTAATGCCCATTATATAATAATAATAATAATAATAATAATAATAATAATAATAATAATAATAATAATAATAATAATAATAATAATAATAATAATAATAATAATAATAATAATAATAATAATAATAATAATAATAATAATAATAATAATAATAATAATAATAATAATAATAA
>JAQFVV010009178.1:0-16124 GCA_028023455.1 Epiperipatus broadwayi | reverse complement strand
AATTCAGACAGCTAATTTTGAAAGGTCAGAGGGCAGTCTAACAATTGGGTTATAAATATATATATATATATATTGTGACCGTTCGATTGTTGTCCCAACTACATAATATCACCAAAACATAAGTGCACTAAGAATTGTAACCTCGATCACCGATCAATTCCCGCTGCACATTGTCAGCTATTAAGAGCTGTAACCAAAAGCATATCATGCCATCTATATTATGCACCAAAGACCACAACCAACATCTGGAGCAACTTACCACAGACCAAACCAATGATATATCATAAACTTTTTATGCTTTAATTTGATCGCAGCCAGAGTGTACCACGAAGACCTATCATAGTAGTATGATAAAATACATTAAACAAATTATAAGTATGTAATGTTATTATCTTTCAAACCTTAATTTGCGATTTTCATTGTATGAGACCCGATGGCCGACCATGTACAAGATGGCATAATTTGTGGAACTACGTAAGATTATGAAATTTTAAACCATCTATATGATTTTTAATACAAATGCTAGTCCAGGTAAAACTTTGCAATAAATAAACATAAATATTTGGGTTCTTTTTGTATAGTTTACTATATCACTGAGACTCTTATTATACTGACAAATGACAATTTAAAAACGTTAAGTAAATATATTCAATCATGTCATTATCTGGTAAATCTGTTTACAGGTTTAATAATCAATTTATATTGTATACTAGAATCAACTACGCAAAGCTAAAATGATGGAAAAGGTAAATGGGATTTTATTGTACCTTACACATCATAAACTACCAAAGACGAAAAGCATCCAAATGTTTTCTCAAAATATCACTAAACTCTTATATCATGTTGACGATAGTATGTACTTCAATGTATGCTCTATCCAAGGTTTATGATTTCTGATTTTACGAATGACAAATAGCAACGGCACAATAAGTTTAATTATAAATCAACGTTTATTTACAAATTTATGAATAATAAGTAATTAATTCTAATGTTATAATTAAAGACATAAATAAACAAATAAAATAAATAAATTATAATTCCATCGACTTTCTTCAATAACATATCATAGGTACGGTTTTTTAAAAACCTAATCATACCTTATATTTCAATTTGATATAATGAATGTATTGAGGAAATTATATTAAATTCAACATCAACTCATGAAACATCTAATGTCATTTCCAGATTCAATAAATCTATACCGTAAACTTATAATAATATAATAAATAATATTATATCTGTAGGATTTAGCTATAATGCAATCATTAAATAAAGTGAAAATTTAAACTTACATTCAGGTAAATAATAATCAACCAACAGTTAATTATTATAAGGTAACTTGAATAGAATGTCCTGCTACAATTTAATGATCTAACTTATAAATTATACTTACAAATGGAAGAAGATGATTTAGCAGAATAACTAAAATACTTTGCCCAACTTATATCTATGAAGTAAAACCATATTCCTGTGAATGCATTCATCTACACATAGGAATTAAATAACACTAAATGCTTTGTGGATTTATACACCATCATAAAGTAATAAGTATAATTACACAATTCCGCGGATTAACCACCAGCGCAGGAATGAGTGTAAAATACAAAAAAATGGCAATTAAGTAATCTGCGGATTAACCACCGGCACAGATTAATGCCTTTTAACATTATAAAACAACATTACTATTTACTTCACATTAAAGTGCAAAATCATCCTCCTCAGTTATTCTGACCATTCAGAAAACACTAATATTTTAGAAAATGTGGGTTCTTGCATAATAAAATGTTACGCTAATCAGGACAACTAATGTACTAACTTATCTTGCTTAAAATAAAACATATGTAATATAATATAAGTAATATTAGTATAGGAATAGAAATCTGGAAAGACTCACAAAATACCTCATGAAGAATTGATACATCTCATAAATTCATTTAGTACTTTTCAAGCTTTTTCGCAAGCGCTATTCTCTTGAATAAGTATTTTATTCAACCCCTATTAATTTAAACTTAATAAAATATAACTTATGAACTTCACATGCAAGTTCATCTAATGATAAAATTAAAGTAATGCATTATTCATCAAATACATAAAATCTAACAGGTGTGTGTGTGATATAAATTAAATGTATAGCATATTATAGTTCAATACATGAATTCTAGCAGGTGTGTGTATCACAAATTAAATTGTATAGCATTTTATAACTACAAATATGATCTGTGAAATCCATGTACGATGTGTCGAACAATAAATATACGAAGTAATAGCTACAATTATAGTTGAATTCCATACATGTAATTTTATCCATATGTATTAGTTATTATAAGCACTATTAGATTAACGATTTTACATGGCTCCATAAACATGAAACAATTCCAAAACATGACACGCAGAGTTTAAATGAAAATGTTTTTTCATAAGTTATTAATTTCTACATTTCTCTATTAAAACTGTTCCAAGTTTATCACATCCATGCTAATATTTATTTATCCATGCTTAAATCTAGGAATACTAATTATAGCAATTAATTTAATCATTCCAAACTGACGATAAAATTAGAAAATAGCTTTGATTAATTATTTGAAAACTGTTTTTATTATCCAAATGGTAAACAAATTAACTAGCAAATATATTACTGGCATTGCAAAGTTAAATATCAATCAATACTATATTTTTTATTAAAATTATAAACAGAAATATTAAACTATGTTAATAACTTTAACATTTTACTTTAATTTAAACTTCTTTTTTTTTAAAAAGCAAATTTTCATATTTATAAAACTTCTGTAATTAAAATACTTATTTAATTTTTCCAAATTGTAGAATAATAAATATTTTAAAACATACCAAAATCTTGCAATTAATTCTGCTTTTAAACTGGAAAGCTCCGACATATTTCAAATGTAATATTGGAAAATTATTACTAGCGATTTGATCCACCTGGCTAGCCGACTTGAACAGACTTTTAAATTTAGCAATTCATCTTATTATTAAATACCACTATGTTATTTTTACGTTTATAGAAAACTTTGTGGTAATCCGTTTACTTGTTAACTATTTTAAAATAAGCTTATCATATTTACACCATTTGCCTTTTACCATTTTCTTTTCTTTCTCCTTCCAAAAGCAACACTGTCAGACGATCTTTTTTTTAAATTCGCGCTCCTTTCTTTTTTTACATTGAAACGCATACGTAATTACTGTATTTATTTTTAATAATTAAATTTAGTTGAACAAATGGTTTTTTTTTAATTCAATGGAAATAATTTTAAGACCATTTTAAACAAATAAAAATTATTATTATTTTTAATAATATTTTACCAAATTTAATGTGTTGTCAAAATTTTTAAAAAGTTAAACATTTTGATATGAATTAGTATATGGAAAGAAGCAATTTAAATTTATTAAAATAATATAGACAACAAGTAAGGCAAAATATTACCCATTCTCTCTAATAAATTATTTTGAATATAAGAGAGTAATCTGTTCAAAGTGCAAATCAAGCCAATCAAATCACCAAAAGAAGACAGAGAAATTTTTATACCAGTTACATCAATTATTATATTTTATACTAAAATATATGGTTACAATATATATATATATATATATATATATATATATATATATATATTTCTGATGGTCATTCCAGAAACCTAACAGCAATATATTAAAATCAATGGTAGAAACAAATATGAATTTTTACTCTCAGAATATTAATCAACTAAATGGAATTGGCTGTTAAATATTCTTCTGCAAACAAGCCTAGATCAAGCTGACCAAGACAAACCACAAGTCTGGAAAATAAGAATTTTGAAGCTTAAGTTTAAATAAATACCTGACAAAGAATAATAAGTCCTAAACTGAGGGCTATTTATATAGCTCTTTTATCTCCTGCATAAACTTTATTTTCCACCTCATAATTAAGTAATAAATATATGCCCAGGGCTAATTTAATACCATGTTCAATCTAATTAAAATCTCACCAGGGCTAAGTTATGAAAAACAAAATTAATTAGCATACAATTAGATCTCCAATCTTTTTAGATAAATTAAAATATGTTTATAATTACTAAGAAAGTAATAGCTTTTAATTAATATAAAAAAATACTTTATAAGTTTTACAAAACTGACTTAAAATATTTTATTTTAACAAAACAATTCTAGAATAAAGACAATTTTTCAAGATAACTGTAAAAGTCATGATCACATTTATGCAGCAGATAGTATTCAATTCAACTGCTCAGTCACCCATAAAAAAAAAATGAAAAACATTTCTTTGCTCTCTATTTTTTCTTTAAAAATCTTTTATGCTTTTAACCCACTATAGAAACTCCGGCAGGACATTTGTCCTGTTTTGCTTAAAGCCATTATCTTATTTTACAAAATATTTGAATCCAAACTCATAATCCATAAATGAGAAAGAAGTTATTTCTGTTAAAAGTCTTATTGACTACTAAAAGACTAAGCTCAGTTGTGGGGTTCCTTCTTATATTGTGATGACTTTGGCAGTCTACCCAAGTAAACCTGTCCATAGATTCTTTCACTATATTGCCATAATCTATCTGTTAAAAACTGTGCCATTTCCCCTCTTGACCAACCACTACTGCTTATTATTTGCTATATGGTATGTGGTATATTATGATAGATGGTCCTTCTAATATGGTTCTCCAAGAGAGGAAATGCCATTAATAATTTTAACTTGGCAACTTGCCTAAATAAATTGGGTGTATAGGGTTCTTGATGGATGCTGGGATACCTATCCTGGAATATTTTATAGATTGTGCCATCCTGTCTGGCTTCACTACTGAAGGTCCTCAGAATGGCATGTCAGTATTCTTCAAACATCTGAGATTTTGTATACAAAGTATGTCACCAATCCAAGGTTATTCCCTGGAGATGACTACTGGTGAGCATGACTTAATCTCCATGAAATCAGTCTTGAACTTGAAACAAGTGAGACAGACTTTCTAAGTGACTTAAGACATTTTCTCCTATCTCAGTCATAGATAATCAAATGAAAAATTGTTTTTCCAATAATCTGTTTGTGGATACCTTCTGCTTTTTACTTCCTTAGTCTCTATATTCATTTTCTATTTCATACCATCTGTTTTATATACAACCTATTCTTATTTTCTATTTCAGCTAGCCTATACTTGAGCTTTTTCATTATATCAACAAACATTTGTTGCATCTCTGTTTTCAAATTATACTTAATTTCTTCTATGTTTTAATCACCTTTCTAACTTTCTGACAACATCATCTATCTCCTGCTTTATTTCTTTCGATTTTTTTCTTTCAACATCTCCAGTTCTACTTGTGTCATTTTATATATGTCTACCTATTCCTACCACATCCCTTACATCTGTATTATCATTTTTAACCTTCCAGTTCTAATGTGATCTTGTTCCAAACCACCCCTCACCTCTTTCATATTCTGTTTTACTATTTCAACTTTCTGTCTCATTCCACTCATCTCATCTCTGAACTCTTCCATTCTTACCCTATTTTCTTCCCTCATTTCTTTTATCATTTCTGCTTTGAAGTCAGCCAACATTGACTGTTGATTTTCTTTGATTTCTTATTGCATTTCACTCATCATACACATCATCATCTTTATCAACATCTTCTTTATCCTTTGTGTTTCACTTTCTTTACTTCCCACTATTTCAAGATTTTAAAATAAAACCAGGCTTTCCTCCAACCCAATCCCCTTATCATTTTTACACTGTCTTCCATATTTACTACAAGACAAAATCCAACTATATTTAACTTTTACATAAGCTATCTGAGTACAACATAAATTTAAAGAAAACACTACTTAAATATTTATTTATTTTTACTTAAAGAGAGAAAAAAACTTTTAATATCTATTTAATACTTCTCTTTCATTTCAAATAAATCTAAAAGAAAAATGCTGTTTAATTATTCATTCTTATATTGAATGATGAAACCCTATACCAAGCTGTCCCAGCAATACAAAAAAACTAGCCCAAACTCATTCCAAATACTTAATTCATATGTCCTACACCTTAAACCTTTCTCAATTGTCTGAACAAAATTTCACATGGGCTTATAAAGTCAAAGCCCCACATTGGGTGCCGAAATATAAAAATGTGCAACTGTCACTCTATCCACTTTTGATCATGAAGGATTCCACCAGGAGTCACTGTGTACATGTAAAATTTGTTTACCTTGATCAACATTGATGGTTTAGATTATTTGCACTAACCAAACCCAGACAGATAACAAGAGTTCTTTAAATTTTACACAATTGAGAAAGTAAATGAGAAAGTAAAACTAAGACAAATGTCTGTGAAACTATGTTTAAATAATTTACCAGTTTTATTAAAATCACAATCAAATGTATGAAAGTTTGATCTAAGTTTTTATCAAAGTGATTATGAGAGAAAAAATAGCAAACACCCCAGCAAATATACTAATATTCTCATAGGATTTCTTGAAGAGAGAAATAACTTGCTTCAACTGATGATTCACAAAAGAAAATAAACAAATCACAATTTGTTTAAAAATATTTTCTAAAATATAAAAAAAAATGTCTTGTAATTACTCAATGAATCAGCATGGACAATGACACTCTAATATATTGAAACTAAAGGTTTCATTTGTCTGCAGGACAGCACAATGTAGACACATAAGAAGAGGAAATATAAGGGGAAGATATTACATTGTACCTAATTTTAAAAGGAAAACAAAATCCCAGGTTTTGGTAAAACCAGAACTTTCCAATCAAGAAGTCATCAGCCAAATGATGGCGATTTACTAAGCTACACTATATTAATCAAAATGTCTCAAAAGGAGACTGTTAAGTAATAAGAAAATTAATAACAGTCAAGCATTTAACATGAATGTGAATTACACAAATGGAAATTTAAATAGCTAATAAAAATTTCAATACATGTTCCACAATATAATAAAATAATTTAAAATTACAATCTATATCATTAAAACTCAACGATAATATATTTCATACACAAATAGACAAAAGAATAAGTAATTATATATATATATATATATATATGTGTGTGTGTGTGTGTCTACTTTAAATGGAGCAGAGGTTTTACTAAAGATTAGAATTAATTTTCACAAACATAGAAAAAATTACCTTGGTGTTGAACAGTTCAATAAGTACTCAGTTGGTTGCAGATAATATTAATGATGGCAACATTTTCAAACAATTTGTTCTTTAAATGGTGGCAAATCTTGAGGCATATTTTGACACAATTTGAATTTAGGTTTTATAGCATACTGGAAGAAACAGCAAGGAGGTCAGGATTTGTCTTAGGTTGGCTTAGCATGGCATACTGGACTTTTTCATATGCCTAGCATAGAATTTGACCATCTGATGAGAAAACATTATTAATTCAGACAGCTAATTTTGAGAATTCAGTGGGGGATCTAGCAATAGGATTACATATATAAATTTCTGATGACCGGTCCAGAAACCCTACAACAATATATTGAAATCAATTGTAAAAGCAAATACAATTTTTTATATGCAGAATATTAATTAATTTACTAAATGGAATCAGCTGCATAATATTCTTCTGTAAACTAGCCTGATCAAGCTGATCAAGACAAATCACAAGTCTGGAAAATAATCACACTGAAGCTCAAATGTGAATAAATATATGACCAAGAATAATAAGTATTAAACTCTGGGATATTTATACAACTCCCTTTCTCCCACATAAACTTTGTTTTCCATCTCATAATTAAGTAAAGAGTATACATCCAGAGCTAATTTAATACCACACTCAATCTAATTAAAATCTCACCAGAATCCTAACATATTAAAACAAAATTAATTAATATAGAATTAAGTCTCTGCTCTTTTCAGATAAAATAGATTTATAAATACTAAGAAGGTAAATATATTTTAATTAATATAAAAGAAACTTACATTATAATTTTACAAAATTGACTTAAGATATTTTATTTTTTACAAAATAATTCTGGAAAAAAAATTAATAAGTGCTGCTGAAATTAAAACTTATATATTTTTATTACATAAATAATCAAAGACAAATTTTTAAGATAACTATAAAAGTCATTATCAGACTTTTAAAGTAATTAGTATCTGGTCCAGTATATTAATAATAATTCTGTGTTCCTTTAGTACGCAAATTAGCTGATTTTAGAGCTTTTTTAACATGTAATCAATGACTGTGTGCAAATGAAATGTTTAAGAAAGATAATATAAAATGTTATATGCAGGATTTAATACAAGTTGGTTATAATAAACAAATGCTATTATCTATTGTATTGAAGCATTATAAATAACTTTATAATAGTGATCATATAAATAAGAATAATAAACCATGGATGTCATTAGCTTTTATTCTCAATATTAATCAAAATATAATAAAAGTTTTAAGTCAAGATTTCCGATTAGCATGGAGAACTCTGCCTAATGTTAATAGATTAATTAATAATTCTAAAGAAGTATAAGTAAAGAGAATAAAAGCAGTGTTGTATACTCTATTAGAAGTCCACAAATACATTGTAGTGCAACCAAAACAAATATTAACTATCGCCTTCAACAACATAAATATATGTATAATAGAGCAAGAAAAGATGATACATTTCATTTAACTTGTTATGTTCACCAAAATAATACAGGCCATATATGTGGTCCAAAGGATTTTACAATATTAATGCAATGCATAAAACACATGATAAAAAACACAACATTAAAGAATCGTAACTTATACAAAATTCATCCTGTGCTATAAATTCGAAATTAACCAGCTTTCCAATTAATTGTTCCTGGCCAATACAATGAAATGTTGAATTCATCACCTAGGAGAAAATAGAAATGTTTACCCTGCCTTGATAAGTACTGGTAAGAGTTGAAAGCGATTGGCAATAATTATTTAGTTATTATTTTATTTATTTATATTAATGAAACTCTCTTTTAACAATTGAGAAATTGTAATATTATATTTAGGATATAAAAAAGAAATGTAAGTAAAACGAATAATTTTCTATATATTCAAACTCTCTTTTCAAAGTGCTTAAGAATTTCCTAAAAGATTGCATTCAGGTATGATAATAAGATGGTCATTCTTATCTTTTCACCAAGTCTTTATTTTGTGACTTGGATTGAGAGTTTACTTGTATTTAATATTAATAAATGGGATATACAGGCACATGTGTGAAGATTTGATTATCTTCTATTTAGAATTACAACTTGACATTGTGTTAATAAATTTTTTTTGATTATTTAAGTTATTACTATATTGTATTATAAAAATCAATAATTTTATAATATATCTCATGATCTTGTGATGTTTTTCACCAAAATTGACAAAGGTGATATTTGATCTAGAGAAACTTAAATCAGTTTCTTTGTCGCTGCACTAAAAGTTGCATTATATTATTAATATTCTTCTGTCCTGGCTTACAAAAATAAATTATTATTATTTTAACTTTATTGTTTTAATTTATATATGTAATTATATTTTAAATGGGTTTTTATATATAATTTTAGGGAAGTCATTTCCAATTTCTAATAGTAATACTAGTGACATTTTTTTTTGCTTTTATTGTTTATTTATAGTTTAATATTTCATCAACTTTGACGTTCTATTATACTTTCTTAAATAACTTTTATTATTCATTGTAATAATTATTCAAGTAAAAATATTATTAACTTTAATTATACATATTCAAGTACAGATATTATTATTATTGTTTGTAATACATTATTGAGTATAGCTATTATTTATATGTTATAATTGCTGTCAATATTAATATTGATATGTTTCTATAATTCATATAGAATATATTAACAAAGAATTAAGATTATGAGACTACATTAATTTTTAATTGAAATTAAGAATTTTTAATGTATTTATGTATATATTATGTTATCAATAGAAATAGAATAGCAAACATAACATTTTTAATTTAGGTTGGCCAGAAATTTTTTAAATGTAATTTCCATAAAATTGATCCATGAATCTATTTTGCAAGCAAATTGCCTATCAAATATGCTTAGGTCATATAAATTTTACCAAATTATTTGTATTCAATTATAAATAAAATATAAAACAGTCTTTAATTCCCCTATGTCTCAGAAAAAAGCTTTCTCAATCCTTTTCAGAGAAGAGCATAAACTCATTCATCAGACTTGCAAGTTGCTAATTGATGAGGGCTTGAGATTTTTATTTATTTATTTTTAATGTTCTTCATTACACTAATTCATTAACGAATATTGAGTATGTAATTAAAATGGCAGTAATTTTTTAACATGGAATAAAAATATTAAATTTAATTAGAATCTGAAAAAACTTCAAACTTCATCTAATTCAGATTCAAACTCAAATTAAAGTGTGCAGGTCGATAATATTGCTTTACGACGTAAGTCATAGGATATAATGAAATTATTATGTGTTTTCATAACAAGTTACATTTTTATTTATTTATATAAATACATATGTGCATTATTTACTAACAATTTATTGTTTCAACAGGAGATAATTGATTCTCGAGCTATTATTTATATTAGAACATATAAGAAAATCATGGATTATCTCCAAACTTGATACTTTATATATAATCCTTTATTTTTTTATTTGTGAAGTGTACAAAGAATGTTTGTTATCTAGATAATGAGAAATAATTTGCTATACCTTAGTCATTTTATATCAACTATTTATTTGACATTTAATAAAATATTAACAAAGAATTTGACATAAACAGTGGCACTTGATGTGGGTGTGCAGTGCACAATGATACTTCATCAATTTGGATGCCAAATCACAATGATAATTAAAAAAATTATATTTTACCAGTTGAAAAACATGTTTATCCAACAAGACCTAAAATAAGGGTAAAATACCTTGAACCCAACCATGTACAAGATACAGAGGTCAGGTATATCATGGATTCTGCCCAATTTACCCATTATTACATATCTAAGACATAATTAACAACATTTCCCAAAGATCATATCATACATTCTTAGTTTTACTGACCCAGAGCATAAGATTCAGAATGATGATGATGGTTCACTGAGACCTTGAGTGACCCCTTCTTCTTTAATTTAATTTATAAGTAACAAAGAAAATGAAAACAATTAAATGATTCAAACGCTGGAAGTTTTATATATAAATATATATTTTAGACTATTAAAAATATTAAGTTACAATTACTCAACAGGTTAATCTTATATGCTATATAAAAATAGATGTATTTTATCTTTACATAAAAATGTGTTAGACTTGGAATTGCCATATTATTATATCTTTTCTCAGTTTTCTTAATTATTTATTAAGTAATTTAATTAAATAATTATTTTAAAAATAATGTTGTTAATTTCATATTCCTCCAGCTATATGTTCTATGATTAGGGAGAGTGAGTAACTTAATTTTACAATAGCATAGTGTTTAAGGGATTTGGAAATTATCTTAGTAAGATTAAATTAATGTACATTAAATGTTTTTTTACTCTTGTTCACAGACTCAATGTCTATGGTTTTTGTGATCTTGTTCCTCCTACTCTAGGGCACTAATAGTTAATTTATATAGGTGTCATATGTGTTTATATTTGGACATCCATATAGTATGCTGGATGGTGCAAATATCTAGATTCACAACATTTTATTTATACAGATTACAAAATAGCTAACAGTTTGACTGTGTAGTTATGATGTCATATGGCCAGAGCATTGATAATGATCGATATATATTAGGATTCCAGTGTTTTTATACTAGATATTTAGCACTTATGTATGTGCATACAGATAATTGTTTTATAATATTCATTAAGTTTAGCATTCTCTAAAAGCCAACACCTGTTTTATAATGTTTCACTTTAGGTTCCAGTCACATGGTAGGACCAATGATTTGTTTAATTCTGGTGATATAAATTACTATTGATATATTTATTTATTTTTATTAAAAGTTTATGCTCTCGTGCTCCTTTTATATTTATTCATTTTATCTTTGTTCGTTGATAATGTTAATTGTAATATTCAGTGAAGATATTTAATGAGGATGATAATGAGTGATTTCTTTTTCTGCATGGTACCTTTATTCTCTACCATTACACCATCTTTCAAACCAAACTAATATTGACTTAGATTAGTTAATAAGATAGGTTTTACAAAACACTATGATCTTATAAATTAGATATCAATGTAAAGTGAATAAATTCCAAAGTAATATCGTTTGCAATCAAATTTGGATTTATCAGTTTATCTTCATATAATTATATTTATGGAAACTAAATGTTCATTTAATGCTATTATAGATCCATATTTTTTAAAAAAATTGTTTGGATATCTTCATATGTATAAATCCAACTAAGTTGCAGTAGCAATTGGTATAATTGACACTCATAAATCCCCGTTGAAATCCTTTAAAAATGCTGTATATAGATCAAAATATGTGTATTGCTACCTCCACCATATTGCTTTTATAATTTATTAATTTGATTGCATTATACTTATATTACAAAACCTCATTAATGCATAACATTATTAATCAAATTAATTTAATATTAAAAACTAATTCTTAATGTAATTATTCTTTTAGGGAATTTTAACATGTTTTATTATCACAAAATATTCGCATCTTATCAATAGAAGATTCATAGAGTGCAGAGATATTTTTATTAAGTAATTATATACGTTTTTATATGAAAAAAATATTCAACACTTATTTATCTGTTATCTTGCACTTAATGTGGAACTTACAAGTGATTTTCTTAATTAACCATTATTCATTTCAATAATACTGAAAGACCTCTTCTTAAAACCTTTACTACAAAACCAGTAATCTCAGCAATCTACTTTTATTTCCAAAAACCAATATTTTTGTCCTAGAGATATTAGAAGTTTGGTTCACATTTTTTAATGTAATTACATCAACAATTAAATTTTACACTCACGGAAATAAGTCTTCCAAAGAACTTGTTATGCATTTTCATGATCTTCATTTGAAGTTAAAAAATACCTCATGTGACTTTTAATTCATTTCTTCCATTATTTCTCTCAAAAAGAATAGAAAAAACTCAACTCTTATTGGCAAATTACTTATGCACCAAAAACAAACTATATACTTTTTAGCACAATTTGTCTAGGGAATGTAGAAATGGGCACTTGGTTACAAAGTCACACAAAACTTATACAATCTTCCCTAATAAAATATGCCAAATTGCTACTGGAGGTTAGAATATGTATTTTTTCATTTTATAAGTAAACTTCAAGCTTCTATAAACTTAATTATTTCTCCCTCAATGTTTGATTTAAGCACAGGAAATTATGAAATATTCCGACAAAAAATCATATTAAAGCTCAATTCTTTCCAGGTAGCATTCATTCGAAGTCTCAAGCATTACTCAAACTTTTATTAATTCGCGTGTGGCATTTTATAAATCTTATCATACTTAATCTTCTATTTTATCTTACAGTTCAAATTCATAGAATAGACCAATTTCATTCACTTTTATGGTACCTATTTTAGCAAACTATCAAACTTTCAACTTTTAATATTTTGAGACCTATCTCCTATGTTAATCAAGACTATAGAATTTCTTGTAAAAATGGAATTCAAACCATCCTTCTTCCAATAATCTTTCAAATCTGCTAAAACGACTGCCATCTAATTACATTCACTCTATTTAAGGTCATAATTGATAACATAAGATAAATGAAATACGAAGACCTTATAGCTGTGCAGTTGGATATTGCTGCTGCATCTGACTTTGTGATAATGTTTGACCTGTTACACATACTCACAAACAATGTTTCTTTACTGATATATATATATATATATATATATGAAAATGTACTACTTAATAAACAAATACACATCACATTAAATGACAAGCGTCACTAAGGTTTAGTCCACATTAATCTACCCCTCAGGGGTTTTTCTTCAACTCATTGCTTTTCATAACTTATATAAATCTCTTGTTTAAAATAAATAGAAATTTACAGGAATATATTATCCGCATTCTAACAATACTATTAATCATGTAGTCTATATGAATAATTTAGTCATTATTCTACTATCCAGAAAACATCATCCCAAGCTTGTAGATATGTTTGAACAATATACAAGCAAATATTATCTCATATTTAACAATAATAAGTTCTTTGTTTTGAATATATTCACTAGTAATTACTGCATCTCCAGAGAAATGTTTATATCTTCCAATCTATCTTAATAAATGCAATAAGATCTGAAATTCAAAATAATCCTTTTTGCCTCTATTGGAAATATCAAATTTTTATTCATTTTCATGATAAGATCTCTCTCATTAATAGACTCTTTTTTCTAAGATTGTTTATTATGTACCTATTACTAAATTCTTTTATTAAAAAAAATTTTTTTTTTCTACATCAGACCTAAATATGCTTGGAGTTGTTTAACATTTCTAGACTTGTTCGCAGTTTTCATAGCTTGCACTTTTTCCAGCAATGGACATTTACCTTGTTTGAGATTACATACCATTGGAATTGTAATTTCCTTGTGTTCCAAATGCTTTTCTATGCATTTCATTTGACACTGAATTTCTTTAATTTACCGTGTACTTTAAACTGTCATTAGTGTAATAGTTATTTGGATTTGGCTGAGAGAAGAATATCATCAAACAAAGGTAACGTGTTTTCTTACTCCTGCAGGAAAATATTTATTTTTGCTTGAAAAATATTCAAAGCCATAGTAATTCTAAACAATAACCGATTACATTTAAATAAGACAATAGTAGTTATTACAGTTAAAATGTCTGCTGATTTATTTGTAACTGGTATTAGTGGAAGATAGAGTTGATGTCTAGTTTGTGAAGTGAGAGGCTTTTGGAAGACTGACTAATACTTCTCTGACATTTGACACTTGATAACCCCCTTGTTTAAATATTTCTTTACCATTATTCTATAAATGCTATATATCCATTAGATTTTGTTATCAATCCTAAAGGCATAGCCAATTAACATTTCTACTGGCATCGATATGCCTTTACTAACCAATACAATAATTTTCTTTCCTTTTCTTATATATAAGCTGATAATCATATGCTGATTGTTACAAGCATGTCCTATGTAATGAATTATTACTACATTGCATATCAATCTTTTATCTATAAAGGGCATTAAATATACTTAATAGACTTATGGCAATACATCAGTACATAAAAAAAACTATATTCAGATAACACTAACAGTCACTCCATTATTTTTTTAAACAAAGCATTCATTAAGAAACTAATCAATTGCTTAAAATATTCACATAATCAACAATTTTTTTATACTGGTAAAATTAAATATTGGCAGGCAAATGATATTGTAAATAAAACTTAAATTATTAGCAGTCATCTTTCATTATTTACATTTTTCAATAACCGTATAATTAAAATATTTAAATTTTGTTATATCTGTACTTTCTAATTAAAATTAATGTAGGAGCCTTTTCTATAAATATTCTTGATAATTGTAATTTTTTAAGTAAACCAATATTGCAACTCATATTTTTGACAAATATACAGTTTCAGGGGCTCCAAACACTGTTTACCAAAAAATCCTGCTACGAAGAATATTTAATATTTACAATTTATATTTTATTATTGTTATTTAAGAAAAAATAATTATGGAAAAATTAATTACAATATTTACAATTTATTTTCTTTTTTTTTATTAACTTATTAACAGAAAAATAATATATAAATATAATATTTACACTTTATTCATGGCAGCACCATGCAATCACGTTGTGACAATTATTGCACACTTTTCCAGAAGGAAGGCTCGGAAGTAGTAAGAATACTGAACCCCACCACTTGATGGCATCTTTTTTCACAAAACACACATCAATATACCATTTAGCAGCCTGTAATTTATGGCTGACACTACAATAGGTATTTTGAGCCATAACAAGCTGCCTGAGGGCGATGTATTCTACAATTATGTAACAAAATACTATGTCCATTGTATTGTGACAGTATTCATCAAGTAAGCGCTCTTGAATTCTCGTTACAGTCTGATTTAATGGTGGCCGTATTTGAAAGAGACAAAACTCTGCAAGAATTTATTGTTGGAAATTTTTTAGAAAGCATAGCGGAATTAGTATTCCATATTAAGAATTGTCAAGTCTTCACA
>JAQFVV010009177.1:0-16128 GCA_028023455.1 Epiperipatus broadwayi | reverse complement strand
AAAATTCTCAGCAGTATGTTTGAAGAACGAGCGTCAAGCTTGGAATAGCAAGAGCTATCTTTCATGAGTCTGATTAGCAAAATGAATCTGTAAGGACTGCAACCAATATCCACAAAAAATATATTGTAAGATGAAGATGAGATTAGTCTTGAGATTATTAACAAAAATAAGGCTATTGGAATTGTGTATATTATCGTTAGAATTTTTGCACAAAAATGAAAATTTGATTAAAATATACCAATTATTATAGAAAACTATTTGTTAATTTATGTATTGGAAGAATCAATTTATATTTATACACAATATGCAATCCATCATATTTTTTTTAATATTGTGTGGAAGTACAGTTATTCTGAACATCATAGATTAAAAACTTGTATATCAAAAAAGAACTGTCAAATATATAAGCTCATTTAAAGGAAGGCTAAATGTAGTTCTATTTCATTGTGACATGAGGATGGATACTGGCTTGATCAATGCAAGTCGTGATATTTAGATATTCGTCATCAATAGTGTTGTCCTATGAACAGATCCAGAAAGTACTCACACAGCTTGCTTAGGTTTCTAATTCTGCATATCTTTTTCCATCACCTTCAAAATATTCATCAATTAAACAATTTTTTTTTCCTCAGTCTTTTTTTTTTTTTCATTTACTCTTCTCAAAACCTCATTTGTCATTTTATTCATTACAACTAATTTTATCCATTTTTCTTTATCCATATGTCTCTATGACTACATCTGAGGCCTTCAATCTGTTCCTAATTCTTTTACTCATTGTCAATGGGTTACAACCATACCGTAATACATATAGCCCTTAATTAATCTTTCCTTAATGCTCTCTTTAAAGGTCCACAAAATATTTTCTTTTTTTTAATAAATGTCCCCTCTGTAAATGCTATTCTCCTTCTAACTCCATCTTTATTTCTTTTATTCTCATCAAACTTACATTTAAATATCTAAAGTTAATTACCCATAAAACTATATTATCATGAATATTAACTTATATTCTTTTTGTTTCATTACAAATTCTATACATCCTTCCTCCAATTTATTCAATACATTCTGGAGATTCTTTTTATCCTCATTTATAAGAGCTATATCATCTGCAAATCTTGCACATTTTATTATTCTAATTTCAGTATTAGCTCCTCCACAGTCTAAATATTTATCTAATGTGTTTTGTAAATAAATATTAAGAAGCATAATTGATATATAACATTCTTACTAATTTTCCATCTATACTCTTCTATTTTAGTATTCTCCAATTTTATTCTTATTCTTTGCCCAGTGTACATATTCCAAATTAATCTTCTCTTTTTCCAAAATACTGTACTCTTATTTTTCAAGATGATTATAAATATTTCAGATTATTCTATCAAATGCTTTTTTTAAAGCCACAAAGTATTAAAAAACACAAGTCACATGGAGTTTAGTTATCTACTCCTATACTTTCTGTTTTTGTATTCTCCAATCTGATACTTATTCTTTGCCTAGTGTACGTATTCCAAGTCAATCTTCTCTCTAAAATACTTTTTTATTTTTTAAGATGATCATAAGTTTATTTTAGATTATTCTATCAAATGCTTTTTTTACATCAATAAAGCATATACCAATTTTTAGTATCTCATACTTTTTTCCTTTCTGAAAACCAAACATTTCCAATATTTCATCTTTCCATAAAATTAAAAATTTTCACCAGTATGTTTGAAGGAGCTAACAAAATTATTATCCTGTATTCCTTACATCTAACAGCTTTTTTCTTTTTTTGCAATTGGACTTATTATGGTCATCAAGAAATCTTTAGGCCAAACTCCATTACTATATGTCAAATTACATAGTTCAGCAATTTTCTTCAAATTAGTTTCAAATTTTTTTTATAAATATTGAATCAAAACCAACAGCTTTATCAATTTTCATTTCTTTAATTGATTTAATTACTTCTTTCAATATGTCCATATCTTGTTCTTCTACTTCAAAATCTTCACTTTCAAGTTCATAATCACTTGCATTATTTTCTTATCTAAACAGATAGATATTGGATATTCATTTCATCTTTTGAATATATTATTCCTATTTAGTTAATCTGTTTCAATTCTTATTTTGTTCATTAATTTTTTTCTTTCCTCAAATCACATTTTTAATTTTATCAAATACCAAATCAAATCTTTTGCCTTTTGAAGCACTCCTTTTTCTTTACAATCTTGTTCCAATCATTTTTTGTTTGCTAAATCTGGTTCTCTCCTTAGTTTATTATTAATTTTTTTATATGCTTTTTGCCCTTCCTCACTATTGACATTATTCTGCTCTATACTTCCAGGTTGTATAGTTTTCATTAATTGAATAGTTCTTATTGGGGATTTTTTTTTTAAAAGCAGTTTTTAATATTCCCTCTTTAATTTTATATCAACATTTACAGAATCATTTCACATATTTCTCATCTTTGCAATCGGCTGTTATTTTTTCGGATATGAAACCAAAGCTTCCTTTCTCTATTTTTTTTTAATTTATCAAAATTCTATTTTGCATATCTTTTTCTCTTCTCATATTTTAAAATTTAACCACAACTATATTATGATCAGAATTTATATCAGTGCCAGGCAAAGCATGTGAATCCATAATAGTATTTTTACATGTATTCTGTGTCAATTTAGTCTATTCTAATATCCTTATCACCTTGAGCTTCCCATGTATACAATCTTATTGGATGATTTTTAAACCCAAGTGTTTGCAACTACAATTTTTTTTTTTTAACAAAATTTCACAAGCTGACTACCACTTTCATTTATTTTTTCAATACTATAATTCCCAACATATTTCTCCTTACATTTTTCTACATCATTCCAATCGCTCAGCAACAATGTACATATATTTTTTTCTCTTGTATTATTTCCATCATTCTGTACCAGGAATTAACATACAAGCTTATATAAATACCAAATGCTTAGGATTTATAGTTATCCTCATCATCATAAGTCTATCATAAACACAATCTACTTTTATCACACTTCCACATTTTCTTTCCAACAGTAATACCAACTCCATTTATTGCTCTATCACCATCCTCTCTTATTTCTCCACATCCCTCCCACTTCACTTAATTATTATCATAATTATTATTTATTTTTATTTCCCTTTTCAAATTTTCCAATTTCCCAGCATTTCTCAATGACCTTATATTCTAAATAATAACTCTATATCTCTTATTTCAATGTGCTTTATGAGGATTTTGCAAGTTTATGGTCTAAGTAATACCATGTCTGTTTCTGTCAGGCAAGACACCAAAGCTTTCCTCAGCTAAGATCTCGACACCAATCTGAATCATTCTTGTGTTCATATTCAAAATAAAAAACAATAAATAAAGCAGTGATTTCCAAGCAAATAACCTTCATTACAGGCTTAATGTACTAGCCATTTTTATAAAATGATTATTTTCCTACCATTTTCTTTCTCACTGTTGTTGGTTATCTTCTGCTAAGATGGATGAATGCTATTGCTGATCTAGCACCTAACAGGTTGTTGATTTGTTTATCAACATTTTCTGGCTTAGAAATTATGGCCTTCTATAGAAGTATACATACCATTATTTTCTTCACTTGCTAGCAAATATTGTCATTAAGTCAGTGACTGCTTATTTGCATTTTCTCTGCTTATTTACAATAGCCTTTAAATCTAAAGGCCATTCCTCTATCTGCAACCTAGATTATTAGCAGTTGTTTTTAGCTTGTGATAATATGATCATATCACTGATTTGTTTTTGAATAAACAACACACTGCTCTTATATAATAGTTCTTATTTTAGCATGTTAGGTCAAATATGGAATTAAAATTTTTTGTATATGTTGCATTTTTCAACCAATATAATTTGTAGCAGATCTGCTAATATCTTCCAAAAATGCCTTAATAGAATCTAGATTACTTTTCTTAATTTTTAGCTTAATATTGTTAGCGTTAGTAGCAGGCTGCTGAATGTTTAAGCCGCCATTTTCTGCCATGTTAACGTTGGCTTTTTTGTTCGAGCGAGTATATACAGATTGAACTCCCTCCTTATTATCTTTATCTTTTAACTCACTCACCTTATCTTCATGGTTCTTCTTGTCTTTTTTTCCCATTGGCAAATTGTGCCGGGATAAATACAATATAACTTTTGGTCAACTTCTGAAACTTCACAGCCTAGTGAAACGCTGAGCGTGTTCTCGGATTTTTTATTATCAACTATATATAGAACTTTACTTCAATATACTGTAACGTTTATTTATATACATTACAAATATATTGGCATTGGGTAAAAAAAAAAACTAAAAGATAAAAGTGGATTTAAAATTTTGTTGAGTAATTTTTTTTTAAAAAAAAAAAAAAAACGTACAATGAGGGTTGAATTATTCTTCTTATTTTTTTTTATGTGATTAGTAATAACAGTAATTGGAGAGAACAAAAGAATTCCAAAAGTAAGTAAAAAAAGATAAGCTGAAAGTAGAAATACTCAAATTAATTAAAGATGGCCGAAAACTTGAAGAAAATAAAGACTTTATTACATAAAATTTATAAAGACTGGATAAGATTAAAAAGGCATGGTACTAGCATGCGCAGAAGTCCTGAAAACTGGATATAAAAAGGAGGGATCCGGTTGAAGGAAGGTCTTGTTCATTTTGTTTCTCTAGTTGGTCTTGGATAACATTAATATATCCAAGATCGCTCTTCGCTGAAGGAATTCGGCATGTCACAGTGAACCGGAGCCTCTGAAGACATCGGGCCTAATGATGTACACCAGGAAAAGCCTTCATGACCGACTGGGGAAATGGACCACAAGATCAAGCAATAACCAAAAGGCCGAGCTCATTATAACCAAAAAACTATGCATAGTTATCTACTACTGAATTCATGAAACTTATCGGTAAGAATAATTATCCTGATTGTGACAAAGTTAATTATTTAAAACTACTCGTAAAAATATACGTATAAAAGAATCCCAATAGTGACTTTAATTTTTCTATATGAGAGACTCTTATTTAACCAAGAACTTTTTGTTTATTTTAACTGATATTTATATTTTCTGGATATTTCCCACCTGAATTAAATGTGTTCTCTCCAAGGTATTAATTAGCTACTTAACATGAAGTATTTTAGTTTGTCAAAATTAAAAATATTTCTAATGTCAATTCTCATTTGTGCGTTATTAATAATAGTTATTATTTTTTATTATTAAATTTATTTTTAGTGTAATAAGATTTAAACGTAAGTTACCTTTGCCAATATGTTTCAATACGCCCAGGACTAATAATTGTAAAAATCATTAATTCTCATTACGGTAGAATTACCGCCCCTTAAAAAAAAAAAAAATAATAAAAATCTTTTTATTTTTTTTTGTTTTACAACTTGCGAGAGGTGCTGGCGACATATTTCAGCGGATTCTTAGGAATTCTGGCGCCCATAGTAAATAAAATTAAAAGTTGATTATGTCAATAGCACAATTCGTAACAATTAATAGGCTGAAGTTGATCAGGAAAAATAGCTGTGTTTTTAGAATAGAAATACAACTTTCTTCTTTTTTGACATAGCTTGATCAACTCACGCGCAGTTTATATTAGCGTGTAAAGGCCTAGCAAAACGAAAAACGTTACAATGGCGACCCAACTCGGGCTTCGATTTAACAACTACAACCTGAGATGAGTTGTAATGATAAAGAACATTACAATGATGACTCAAAGAAACTCACAGCCGGAAAATAAATTATGATTTTTTTGAAAAAAGAAAAAAAATTATAAAAAAAAAAAAAACTAACTAATTAAACCCTGATTATTAAAATATGAAAGAAGATATTTTTTTTAATATGACTTCCAGAAAGAAAAAATATATATGTATATTTTTTATATATGTCTAAAAACACGATCGTGGCTGATGTAGACATAAGTCACAAGTATTTGACCGGGTAGGCGGTTACTGAAGAGGGGAATAACATAGCCCCGAGTCCTTATCCGCAGTATATGAACATAAGACCGTTTTTAAATGCTCGTCAGACTTTCTAGCAGAGATCCCAATAAAGGGGAAGGCGGATCAAGTTGGACCAAGTTGCCACGAGCCTGTAAGACTCAGAACGATGAGCAACGCTCGTTTGTGCTTATAACTTGGGCTTCTTATCGTTAATATTACACTAAAGTGGATAGGACACAGATGAATGTTGAAATATTTTCCATTCCCGCCGTGTTAGACCTAAAAGTGGGCGTTAAAGCCGAACGTCGCTTGTGAATGAGTCTACACAATATATCAGCACGCTACTACAGAAAAAAAAAATACGAATATGAATTTAAAAACTTAAGAATAAAATTAGTGTAAACCCCTATTTTATTCTCATCTCCTGGCACTGGTGGTATTGTAACGTTTATTTATATACGTTACAAATATATTGGCATTGGGTAAAAAAAAAACTAAAAGATAAAAGTGGATTTAAAATTTTGTTGAGTAATTTTTTTTTTAAAAAAAAAACGTACAATGAGGGTTGAATTATTCTTCTTATTTTTTTTTATGTGATTAGTAATAACAGTAATTGGAGAGAACAAAAGAATTCCAAAAGTAAGTAAAAAAAGATAAGCTGAAAGTAGAAATACTCAAATTAATTAAAGATGGCCGAAAACTTGAAGAAAATAAAGACTTTATTACATAAAATTTATAAAGACTGGATAAGATTAAAAAGGCATGGTACTAGCATGCGCAGAAGTCCTGAAAACTGGATATAAAAAGGAGGGATCCGGTTGAAGGAAGGTCTTGTTCGTTTTGTTTCTCTAGTTGGTCTTGGATAACATTAATATATCCAAGATAGCTCTTCGCTGAAGGAATTCGGCATGTCGCAGTGAACCGGAGCCTCTGAAGACATCGGACCTAATGATGTACACCAGGAAAAGCCTTCGTGACCGACTGGGGAAATGGACCACAAGATCAAGCAATAACCAAAAAGGCCGAGTTCATTATAACCAAAAAACTATGCATAGTTATCTACTACTGAATTCATGAAACTTACCGGTAAGAATAATTATCCTGATTGTGACAAAGTTAATTATTTAAAACTACTCGTAAAAATATACGTATAAAAGAATCCCGATAGTGACTTTAATTTTTCTATATGAGAGACTCTTATTTAACCAAGAACTTTTTGTTTATTTTAACTGATATTTATATTTTCTGGATATTTCCCACCTGAATTAAATGTGTTCTCTCCAAGGTATTAATTAGCTACTTAACATGAAGTATTTTAGTTTGTCAAAATTAAAAATATTTCTAATGTCAATTCTCATTTGTGCGTTATTAATAATAGTTATTATTTTTTATTATTAAATTTATTTTTAGTGTAATAAGATTTAAACGTAAGTTACCTTTGCCAATATGTTTCAATACACCCAGGACTAATAATTGTAAAAATCATTAATTCTCATTACGGTAGAATTACCGCCCCTTAAAAAAAAAATATATATAAAAATCTTTTTATTTTTTTTTGTTTTACAACTTGCGAGAGGTGCTGGCGACATATTTCAGCGGATTCTTAGGAATTCTGGCGCCCATAGTAAATAAAATTAAAAGTTGATTTTGTCAATAGCACAATTCGTAACAATTAATAGGCTGAAGTTGATCAGGAAAAATAGCTGTGTTTTTAGAATAGAAATACAACTTTCTTCTTTTTTGACATAGCTTGATCAACTCACGCGCAGTTTATATTAGCGTGTAAAGGCTTAGCAAAACGAAAAACGTTACAATACTTATAAGTATCCTGTCTAATTGTAAACTTTTTCTTTTAAGAAGCTTTCAATCTTTTGAAGATCCAAAGTATCATAGAAATATATTTAAAAAAATCGTTTAACATTCGCCCAGGTTATCATTAGTATTATCTTTTTTTGTAATTCTCAATTGCATTGCACACATATTGCATACTAATAACAACTTAATATGATTTGTTTAATATATCATTTTGAAAATATATTTGTTAATAAATTTTTGTCTCATTTGCATTATTGTCTCTTGAATGGTATAATTTTGTGTTGAGTGACATGGAAATTTATTATATCCTATGACTTATTGTTATCATAAGTTGTTTTCCTAGTCAGACTTTATACATTCTTTAACTCAATCTTGTTTCTCTGCTTTTCTTTGCAAATCTTCCCACCTGATAAACAGTGCTATGATAAGACAACTTGAATGATGTGAATGAAAGTGAAGATGGAAAGACTTTACAAAGCATTGGTGTGAATTCTATCAGAGAATAATTAAAAAAATGGCACTGTAGATGAAGTAATAGTAGAATAATTTCACAAGACAGAACTAAGAATATGAAGCTTGAGGATTATCTTGATAGCTAATTGTCACTTGGGTATAGAGGTAGTGACAACCATAAAAATATTTATTTTTATTCATTTTCAATATTCTAGTGTTTTTGCATTATTTCACAGGATAATTCACAAATACTGTGCAAAATGGTAGCTTATATTTTTATTGATTCTCAACTTTTTTTAATATTTGGATGTATTCTACAGTTGCTATAATCACTTTAAATCCAGCTTGTTTTTTTTTTTATTGGTACGAGTTTAAAGTTATATGTACTTGATAATTGTAATAAAAGTCATATATATGCCACAAAACCAGAAATTCTGATAGATCTTTATTCTAATATTTACTTTTTTTTAATTATCACCAATATTTTCCGATTGTTTTGGCATGTTTGTATTAGTCATTTTGTCAATGATCTATTTCCTTACTTGTTTCCTTTAGCATAAGTATAATGATTCCATCATTTTTTGAAAGTTTGTCTTTACAGATTCAATAGCACGTTTCAAGTATTCATTTAGAATATTTGACATTTCAGTTGATTTTTATTTATAGGCTATATTTTTTTTTTATGACTATAATGTTTTTGTACAATTTTTCCATAAACGTAATTAAATGAAATGTATTTTATTGCTGAAAAAACTATTTTCTTTTGTAGTTTTTCTTGCTATTTTACAATTATATACTCTTATGCCATTCTTTTATTTTAAATTATTTTTATATTCTTTTTTTCTGCGAACATTACCCTGTCATAATGAAACGTTACCCTGTCGTAATGAAAGTGTATTATTAAAAGTAGTTGCATTTTTTATTATTATTGAATTTATTAAATTATCAGCCAACTTCAGTCTTTTAATAATTTTAACTGATTTATAAATTCTAGCTTGGAAGTATTTTTAATATTAGGAATAGTGACACTTATATTATCTCAATAATCAGTAGTTACTTCCTGTATTAAAAATCTTGAATAGATATTTTCATAGTGTAATTCAATTCTATTCTGTCTTCATATAAATGCTTCTATAGCTTTTTTTTTAGAAAAAGAAAACTAATATAGGTTTTTTTCACACAAAGGAGATGTCAATCTCATTTCTTAATACCTATCTAAAATTACCAACAACATCTTTTAATTATTTTCCAATTAATAGCATTAAATTTTCTATGATAATTTAAAAATGTTTTGTCCATTTAAAAACCATTTATATATTATTATTTTAAAAATCCTCAATCAGAATGAAAAACATTGGCATAGATTTGAATAATCTTTCATTAAGTTTAATAACTAGTCTTATTACTATGATATACTATCAATCACTACAGTGTTACATATTTTATATTGAATCCCTTTCCATTTTATTTTCACTACTTATGCATGTAAAGAATATTTATATTTTTCAAAGTTTTATCATTGTTTTTTTTTTAACTTCACAAAGTTAAACACTATTTACCTATTGGAATCTTACTTCATCTGAAAATAATCTAGTTTTTGATGACTCAATTAAAAGCATCATCAATTAGTGTCATACATTCGGAATCTAAAAATTCTTGTCTCCATGTAATTGTGGACAATTTTTTATTTTTTTTGTATAGTCATTCATTCTGCCTTCAAGAATATCTAGCTAATGTCTTTAATAACTACCATCAGGCTTCTGTAAAGAAAGAAATTTCGGATCAGTTATATGTTTAGTAGTATCTGATTTATTAATTTCATTTTTGATTTAAAATTTCTCTTCCAGTTCTATCCCCCCATCTCACCCGCTATTCTTACAAAAGATTTTGAAAATAAATGTGCATTCCTGGAATTATTCTTTGATCACAAATGCTGCCTTACTAATACTAATCATAAAATTTACTTAAAAACTAATTTTATCCATAAAATTTTTGTTTTAATAATTTTACTCATGAGAAGTTCACCTACATTAATTAAATGAGTCAATTTTAATTTAGCATTTATAGACTCTGCCAATATTATTTTGTCTCTTCAGTAAGGAACAGAATAGGCAATAAGATATCAATTCAATTTTATTTTAAAATATTTTTTTATTTTGTAGACCGACCGAAGAAGTAATATCAAATACACTTGACATATACTATAGTACTACCAAAAAAAATTTTTTTAAATTGATTACCATTATTTTGTAACAGATCCTACCTAAACTTGTTTCTATTCTGGTGATTTGAATATTAATCCTATATTCCAATCCCTTTGAATCTTATAGCTTTTTCATTGCCATAAAAATTTAAGATTAATGATGTCAGCAAAAGCATTTTGTTTAAAAGCAAATGCTTTGATTATTCAAGTTTACGATAGTAATACCACGATGAACTCTAGAGTTTATAGTTTCTGGATAGATATTTAATGTGGCATTTCAGTGTTTGAATCATTCAATTATATTTTTATGCCATTTTAAAAATTGACAATATAATTATTTCTAATAATTCATTTCAAATATTGTAAAGTCTTTTTCAAACCTGTGACACATCTCTCTCTTTTTTAATGTGTAAACATTCTTGAAAATCAATGTTAAATTGTTTGTTGCATTTTTTTTTTTTTTTGCTTCTAACACTTTCTCCCTTTGCTTAATGAGATGAACAATATTTTGTGTGCTAACAGATTATATACATTCACCAAATAATTTATTTACTTATTTTTCCTTTTTTCTTACACAATTTATTTTCATAAAGCATATACTTATGCTTTTTAAGTATTTATAACTACCACTTTTTTTTAAAAAAAGATTTTAACCATAAACCTATTCATCATCTATTTTATAATATTTTTTGGACACCTTAGTATTCATTCCTCATGTTACTGGACCTATATTTTCATGTTCCCCCAACTATCACTTTTTTTTTCAAGATTTTTTTTTTGTACCCTTACATCCTTTATTTATATCTAAAAAAATATGTTCATTTTACTTTTAAAAATCTGTTCATTTTATCTTCTATTCCATAATTCTTTTGATGTCTTAGTATTCATTACTAATATTATTGGTCCAACAGTTTCATTTCCCCCTGAACTTTATTATGAGTCTTGATTTATTTTAATTTTTTTTGATTAGTTTGATAAATGAAGTTGAGTACTAAACATTCAAGTATTTTTATTAATTGCATTGAATCTAATGATCTAAAAAATAGTTATATTCTTATAATAAATATATTAAAATCTCTTTGGCTATTGCTTTTATTTTTCTTAACTATCTCAGTTACTTATTTTAAAAGCAAATTCTGAAGTATTTAAAAATTAACTTTTCCAAAAATCTTTTCTCATCTACCAAATTAAATTTGTTATTTTTACCATTTTCTTTCGTAGATTGTATACTTATTAGAAATTTCAATTGTTTTTTATTTTCATAAGTTCACTCTCTATCAGCAAGTAGCACTGCATCTTTATCAATTCTGACATATAAAGTATTAACTCTTATCACATTCTAAATAGTATTTACCATATAAATTCTTTAATTAAATATTGTAATTTACAGATCAGTATGCAGAATATTCGAAAAGTAACTATACACCTACTATAATGAAATAAATAAATGAGATAGCACATATTTAATTGGTCAATTAGCAGAATTGAAAGTCATGACTTTGCAGTAGCATGAACTGTTCAATTATGTTTTTGTGGAATGTTATGTCAGAGATGGACAATGTACAGCAGGTGTTAGAGGACGGTTTTCCAAAAAAATTTCTAAAACAGTAACATCAAATGTACACACAGTACAAACATCAATAGAGATTGAATTTATATATTGGACTATTTCTATTATCTAATGTTAATGAATGTCTTTAGAAAAATTTAACTTTATTAATACATTAACTGTTAGTAATAGACACAGGTTAGTATAAGGATGTTTCGAGAGGTAGGTGTATGCTGTCTGACCAGTGACAGTACTAGCAGTGGAATCAAATGTGGATTTTAAGATATTCAAGAGTCTACAGACCATGTCTGATTCTTGTGCTATATTGTTACTGGTTGGCCAGCAACACCTGAAGAAGAGAGAAGAATATCTCTCGAAACATGCATAAACTAACCTGTGTGCTATTACTAACAGATGAATGTAATTGGAATATTTAAATAAAGTTAAATTTTTCTAAAGACATTCAATACTTAATATTAGATGATGGAAATAGTCCTATATGTAAATACAATTAAAATACCATTATCATAAACCTTCAGGAAAACATCAGTAGAGATGTTTTATGAAATAGGTCTGGTTTATGACACTTAAGTGTAGTGGATGACCATCTCTTTTCACTGAAGATAAACTTATGAACACTAATAATACACTGATGCAGTTCTTCAAAATCAGTTTGGGAGTTAGCACAGTATCACATCCCTGTTGGTACAATTTATGTAGCAGTTAAAAAGAAACTAATTATTTACCCTACACAATTACTGCAATACAAGAACTAAAACAAACATAACAAAAATAATACTGATGTTAGTTTCAACAGTTCATTGCAAACAACAATGAAGATATTTGATGTTATATTTTTTACTGATTCCTTCTGAATAGTTATGATGGGATATGGTCAGTATATGATTCATACTGTTTTAAACTTTATCCATAAACAAAAGGTTAATGTGTTGATGGTGATATCTAAAAAGAGAATCATTGGGACTATATTCTTTTATGTTAACATCACTAGTGATCATTACTATAATGATATTCTGTAGCATAGTAAAAATGAAATAAAATAATGCGTTTTTAGCTCGATAGCATCAAAGCAAATATTTTTGGACACTCGACTCTTTCAGAGTCTTGGAGACATAATTTCTAAAGACTTGTGGTCTCCCAGATAATCTAATCTGAGGCCACTAGACTTATCTTTGGGGAGCTGCAAAAGTTAAGATATATAAAGAAAATTCATATTCCATTGAAGAACGGAAAGATCCAATCATAGTATTCATCAGATGCATAACAAGTGAAGAATTAAAGAAAAAAATTAGTTTAAATGAATACAGGCATGCATGAATGCTCACGGAGAACATTTTGAACATCTTTTGCAATTGGTGATATAAATATTGTACATAAAACATAAAAACAGACTAAAATATATTACATTATCTATAGGTGTACAGTTACTTTTCAAACATCCTTTATTCTATCCTCATTCAACTCTGTAAATTACTTTTTTAACTTTGGTTTTTTTTTTGTGTATAATTTTTATTGTTCCAAATTTTTATTATTGTTCCAAATTTTTAACTATCATTCTTATCCATATCAGAATAAAAATATTTAAAAAAAATCTTAATAAGATTCTATTTCATGATAATTTAAATTTATTGTTTAAAAATTCATAAATGTTATTACAATAAGCAATTTCACTATAAGATTGTAATATTAACTTATTAAACACTATTATTTTATAAACGTCCCACTCATCGATAATCTTTCAACAACTAAAATCATAAACATTAATGTGAATTTCAGCTTTATTATAGAAAATAGCTGTGTCAGGCCTAAAAAGCTTTGTGAGGTCTTAGAGTCTCAAAATAAAAAACTATATAAGTTGGTAATCATGAAATATTCCTATGCCAGGAGTATCCTTTGATAAACATTAATGTATATATAAAAAAAAATCTGCAAATTAATCTTTTTAAAAACTCAACATTAAGATTTCTGACTCCAAATTATTTTTTGACAAAGTGCATAGAACACATGGCTTATCTACCTGTTTCACATTATCTAGCAAAGCAAACAACTTGATTGAAGATACTTCAAATAATAAATAGCAATCATCATTCAGATAGATAATCTTTTTATATATAAATGTTTCAATTCTAACTGATCATATCCTGATTTTCCTACATTAGTATTTGTAGATCTTTTCATTTTTTGTAAATACAGAATAAATCAGATTCTATAATTTTAGGATATTATGCTTTATGGTGTCTAGTAAGAAGGAGCTGTGCATTCAATAGATGAGGCACATTACCAACTTCGATGATTTATTCATATTAGATCATTTCCCTATTGTTATGTAAATAAACCAAGTCTTATTTTTTTTTTTAAGTGTCATAGCATCGGCCGGGATGCGAACCCGCAACCCGGGCAACTGCCTGCAAGTGCAAGGCAGTCACGTTGACCACATAGTTCCAAGATACAATTTAAGGAAAATTAATTGGAATCAATATATTGGATATCTTGCACGGATAATGGATATCTTGAATAGAATATTAAAAGATTTCCACTATTCCCTTTTGCTTTGAAATAATAAATTCACCACTATAGTTGCCATAGAATCCACCCTTCTAAATATCAAAAGCAATCTATGCCAGATTGGAATAAAATCAATATTATTTTTTATAACTAATAATTGACTATGAAAGATCTAAAAATTTCTAGCAAACTTATAAAATGTTCCAATAGTGCTAGAAAAAAAAGATGGTAATAATCCATTAAAAAAAAAAAAATTTAACAATATCGAAAAAATCTTGTCATTTTAATGTAGATATGGTAGGTGTAGAAATACTTTCTTGAAACATTACCACTGAGATTTTTAATCTTATATATCAAAGTTCTAAATCCAAGATTAACAGAATCAGATATAGCATCGTTAGAACAATACTACGAGCTTCTTTTTAATATTGTTCCTTTAATATCAACCTAGTAAAAGAAGTATTGATGAAAAACAGAGCAAAACTCTCCATACAGTATTGCCACCTGTGCTAAACAGAGTAATCAATGGATGCCAGAAGGCTTGTGCATAAAATCCCTATCTAATGCCTACTCATCCAATATCCCCAGACTAGTTTCTGGCTTGTGGCCTTTGTCAGTGAGGAGCTTTGGATCTGAGAGCACTGCATCTAGATCTTAGGATCTAATGCAACCCTCTAGCAACCACCTTTTATCTCTACTTAACTACAAAACTATGAGAATGAAATTGAAAACACAAAAAAATATTTTCAATCTAAGCTCAATAGCTTATATAGTCATATGGGTCTGAACTCAGTTCAGCACCCATACATTTTGGTGTCTTTGGCTCTTTTACAACCATAGCCACCACTATCCTATTAGGCAGGATTGGTGTTAAACCACTAAGCATCACATGATCACATTTTCTATACTAGCACATTAATTGTTGATAAACAGAGCAAAACTCTCCATACAGTATTGCCACCTGTGCTAAAAGAGTAATCAATGAATGCCAGAAGGCTTGTGCATAAAATCCCTATCTAATGCCTACTCATCCAATATCCCCAGACTAGTTTCTGGCTTGTGGCTTTCGTCAGTGAGGAGCTTAGGATCTGAGAGCACTGCATCTAGATCTTAGGATCTAATGCAACCCTCTAGCAAGCACCTTTTATCTCTACTTAACTACAAAACTATGAGAATGAAATTGAAAACACAAAAAATATTTTCAATCTAAGCTCAATAGCTTATATAGTCATATGGGTCTGAACTCAGTTCAGCACCCATACATTTTGGTGTCTTTGGCTCTTTTACAACCATAGCCACCACTATCCTATTAGGGCAGGATTGGTGTTAAACCACTAAGCGTCACATGATCACATTTTCTATACTAGCACATTAATTATTGATAAACAGAGCAAAACTCTCCATACAGTATTGCCACCTGTGTTAAACAGAGTAATCAATGGATGCCAGAAGGCTTGTGCATAAAATCCCTATCTAATGCCTACTCATCCAATATCCCCAGACTAGTTTCTGGCTTGTGGCCTTCGTCAGTGAGGAGCTTTGGATCTGAGAGCACTGCATCTAGATCTTAGGATCTAATGTAACCCTTTAGCAACCACCTTTTATCTCTACTTAACTACAAAACTATGAGAATGAAATTGGTTAGAGGGTTGCA